>JAOVYX010014823.1:0-30495 GCA_035668315.1 Drosera spatulata | reverse complement strand
GACACAAGATTAACACTTATAAATGAAATCTACATTTATCTTTCACTTTGTAATATGCAATCCGATGTTATGTATTATGAGACTCCAACTATTATGTTTGATGTGTTATCGTTTCATACATCATCTCTACGTTTCTTAATGGTTTTATTTATCGTTTTCATTCTGTCTGTCATTTTTCAGGAATATGGGTTTCATCAAGATAGAGATTAAACTACACGTCGGAGGGGGTTGGTTGTCTGATCTGACCACGGGAGAAATCTCTTGGTTCGATGAACAGCTAAGAATATTTGAGATGCGTTTACTAAAGGACTCTTACGTCCAATTGATGGACAGGATTTGAGCAGAGGACGACGTGTTCAAAGCGAACTCCAAAATGAAAATCATGTTTGTGAACGAGGATTCTCTTGGTTTGAACTACATACAGATTGATTCTGAATAAAAATTGGTTCTGTCTTCTTCGTTACTGTCATTCAATGGGCCAATCGGCCGAACTTTATGCAACCTAGGACGATTACAAGAGGGCAGAGATGTACCGAATATCAAGATTCGAAAGAGAAATTACCGACGCATGTCGTCCACGAATTGGAGCTGGAGGCTTTAGACCGTATGAGATTACGGATGATCAATATTAAACTTGACGTTACATGATCGTACAAATATACGAGACCGACGTCAACAATCGCGGAGTCCCTGCATGGTCGACGATGAGTCTCACAGCCAACCACGAAGCTTCAAGCTTAAGTACAAGTTCAGATAAAATCGTTGTTCATCTATATTATGGAGGAGATCAAAGCACGGCACCGAAAGACACAACATCTAACTGGTCTTTTTATGATGGTAAACTGACTTTTCTAACAGTTCGCGTATATGACTCTCTTCAATTCATAAAGAATTATATCCCTTTCCTCGAGAACGATACTGCAACGTGGAAAACTACATGTTCAGATCCGGTGATCTCTTACGTCTACAACAATAGCACTACAATTCGTTGGAAATATCAAACGATTAGGACAGATGAGGTGCTGGGAGAAATTCTTCAGGAGCACATGGAAGTTGGAAGAAATCCAATATTCTTAATTCGTGGATATGAATTAGTTTAATTAGTTCGAAAAAACTATCCATATATTCAAGGTATTTGTAATTAATAAAAAATATATGATCTTGTTTTTTTTAATTACAATATCATATCATCCATATATCATGTTAAAATTTTTCAAGTTATGTAAATATAACCATAACAATTGATCAATCATTATCTTTTATGGAGTTTTTTTTTTTTTTTTTGAATGAATCAATCATAACAAATATGATAATTTATGGAATCATATTATCAACATAATAACAATGTTTAAAGTGTTTTGATTAAATTATAATGTTATTAATAGGTGTGGGGTGTGGGGTGTGAGATTATTTTCCTAATCACAGGAAGGCGCCCTGTGCGTTTAATTCAACTGAAGGCGTCTTGCGTCTTTTTTTGGAAATGACGCAGGGCGTTTTCTCTTATTATATTTTAAAAAATAATTCATTTTAATAATTAATTTGTTTGTGAACTTAACTTGATAATTTTATTTATAAAAAAATTAAAATTATAAAAAACTCAAAAGGTTGCAGAATTGCAGAGGATAATAATTATTAGGATTCCCTCGGATATGAGTGAATGACCTTTTTCACCACAACTGTTATGAATACGTGCAGCACATATTTCTGGAATCTGAATTGTCCTTGAAGATGAGGCCATCCATGAACTGTTTTCATGTATGAAGTAAATGTATTGGCCAGCTTTACACATAAAAGTCGTGCAACATATATATACACATAAATGCTTATGACGCCTTTGTCTAAAACTAAAGAAAAGTGATAGTAGGACCATTAGATTCTCCTATATGTATGCCATTTTATCAATGCTCTTTGGGATTGATGTAACATGTGTGTCGAGGTTTCTGACATACATGTATCCTCTTAAATGATCTAGGAGAACTGCGTATGTTCAGTTTTTATGCTCTTCGAGGTGATAATATCTATGAAACTTTTCAGAAGTACTATACCACACAATTTACCTCGAAAGCGACTTGGCTATATCAATGTCGGGACGGAATTTGTTAATCAAAACAATTCTCAAAATATTTTCAGGATTAAGATTTAAAAATAAAGATGATAAATAAAAATAAGATTTATAAGAACTATCTTAAAATTACTAATTACAAAAAAATATTATTTTAAAGATTTTATTATAAAATAATATCATCAATTAATTTTAATTTTTATTAAAAATGATCATGTTATCCACCCACGTCTACATCCACTCTTTCTCCCCGCGATCAACTCTCTCAATTTCATTGTTCGGCGACGATGACGACGACGATTTCTCCACACCACTCCATTATCGAATCGAGTGCCAGATCTGGTGGTGTCAGCAGCATTGGCCGCCGCCAACGCTCCCATCTTCATGAAGGAGGAGCTCATGGTATGTCTCAGTCTCACTCATCTTCGATTCCGTTTCCGAATCATCAATTTTGTGTCATTGTGTTGAGTTTGATTTGGTTTTTATTCGATCTAGTGGTGTTTGAGTGATTCGATTAGGGTATGGTGTTGATGCGATTCTGTTTGTGGAGTTGATGATTTTGTATTGTTGATTCTATGTTGTGGTGTGGTTTGTGTCGATGAGATTGTATGGACATGGCGCAGAATGCGGCGGCGACGGTGTTTCAAGAAATGGAAACCAGATCTGTACATATCATTACTTATTTGATGTTAAGCTTTTCACTTTATTGAATTGTTTTGTTTATTTCATTCTATTTCATTGGTATCGGATTTCAACTTCGATTCATCTTTTTTTTTTATTTGTTTAAGAGAGTGATTTGAATATGATTCGTTTTCCGATTTTGTTTTTGATGATTGTAATCAAGATACATTGATTTTTGAACAATAAAAGTGAGTAAGGCGATAAATCGATATGTATTGATTCATTGTGAACAACTCATGTGTACGGATGAAGAAGAAGGTCTTGGATACCGTCTAACACGTTCTGTGCACAAAAATAAAATAAAATATAATACGTCTAACGTTAAAAAAAACATATCATATACAATATCCATTACGTCTGGGAAAAAAAAACGACATAGTGAAAAGTATATCATGTATATCATTTGGAACGTATATGCAAAAAATATAATACGTCTCGTGAAAAATACATTATGTATATTATATAGTACGTTTGTGCAAAAAAGTTAATACGTTTAGTGAAAAACACATCATGTGTATCATTTAGTACACTTGTGCAAAAAAAATAGTACGTTTAGTGAAAAATATATCATGTGCATCATGTAGTACGTTTGTACAAAACAATAATACGACTAGTGAAAAATACATCATGTACATCATCTAGTACGTTTGTGCAAAAAAATAAATAAAAATAGTACATCTAATGAAAAATATATCATGCAAAACTCGTACTCCAATATAAAATTTAATACATCTATGCAAATTTAGAATGTCAAAATTGATTTATTTCTGACGTACTAGTACGTCTATATAAATTGAAAACCAGCACGGTTTAACAAATTGATGAATACTAATACGTTTTTATAAAATCTAATATGCCTAAACAAAAATTAGTATACCTATGCAAAAACTAATATGTCTATATAAAATCTAGTATGTCTATGTAAAATCCAGTACGTCAAAATTGATTTATTTCAAACATATTAGTTTTAGACGTAATTGTACGTCTATACAAATTGATGAATATTAATACGTATTCAAAAACTCTAATATGCCTAAATAAAAACTCGTACGTCCATGTAAAATGTAAGACGTCAAAATTGATTTTGTTTCAAGCATATTACTTTCAAACGTACTAATACGTCTATGCAAATTAAAAAAACTAGTAGGCCTAACCAAGTTGATGAATATAAATACGTCTTCAAAAAAATCTATTACACTTATGCAAAAACTAGTATGTAAAAAATGATTTATTTTAGGCGTACTAATACACGTCTATGCAAATTGAAAAACCACAACTCAACGATTAACAAAATCACAACTCGACTCTCCGATATAATGTGAAAACACACAGCAAATTCATATCAAATAATAAATTTATATTTCATTTTCACTAGAAACAACGAATAATCCATCAATGATAAAAAAAACACAATCAAATCTCTGTTACAAAAAATTAAATAAAAACCCCACAATCAAATCTCATCTAATCCAAAACAAGAGTCACGGAATGAACTTTGAGATTTGGAACAACTCCATCGTCTACTACTCTGAAGATTTGGTTATGACAATCCCAATCAATACTCTGATCAATCACGTCGTCGTCACCGCATCGCTCCTTTCCGACAATCTCTCCTCTGCGGTCTCAACAACCCATGCCACCACTGTATCCTCTTCCTCCCAAAAATCAACCCCATCGTCGCAGTCCTATCCTTGAGGTGACATCACGGCAAAACTAGAATCATCGGATTTAAATGGACGAGGACAATTGAAGGTGGACTGAGGATGGAAATGAGTGGTGGACGTGAATTGATTTGGAAAAGAGGGGAAAGTTTTGAGGGAGGTGTAAAAGAGGATTTATCGACGTGAGTCGTCCGAGATGAATGATAGAAGTAAAGAAGGGCAAAATAAAAAAAATGGTGAGAAAAAAAAAATTTGAAGAGGTTTGATGTTTTTTTTTTTTTTTTTATAAAAGTGATATCTTCTGGAAGAAAATTTCTTTGACAATATTTTATTTAAAATAAATCTTTAAAATGATATTCAAGGGAATTTTTACTTTCAAATCACTCTCCCATTGGCTAATTTTTTTTAATATCAAAATAGAAAGCATCACGTGTAATATTCTATTTCATGAAATCATGATACAACATATTCCACGTACTTTCTCTATCTCAAAAAGATTGTATTAAATTGACCAAACACACATAACTATAGAAAACTTGATCAGTATTGCACAACGATCAAACGTTTGTCTTTTTAAAAAATGTTATGAAATATTAATTATTATGAACGTTATGTGTTATAACTGTACACTAATAGAAAATTTAAATTATATCTTCTATATAAGTAACAAATCTTTTAAAATTACATGTTAAAACATATATAAAGAAAACAACGTTGCAATAATTATAAAACAAAGATAATAACTTTTATTGATTTCTTGATTTGGTAAAAAGAAATCAGCTAATCTAATTGTTAATCAACGTCGTTTTTTGGACAATAAAGAAAAATTTCCTGACAAGACGGGGAAGAGAAGTAATCCTTAGACCAACATCTCAATTCCTAACACATAGGCATAGGCTCAATCCTCGATCAAGATGTAATCTTGGACTTTCTGACTACTGGTGAAAAACACGCATCTGATCTTTCTCACAAAATGAACAAATCATCTCGACTCGGATGCCACTCGAAGCATATAATCAGTACAAGTGGAAAGCAAAGCCAAGGCATGATATACATTACTATCGACGTACACTGTCGACTTGTCATGTACAAAATTCTTATCCGGACTCTGGAGGTCACTAACGGTACACTGCACCTACACAGAAGAACGTGAAATGCACAATAACAAGTGATTCGCTGATATTTGCGTACAGCTCGATAAAGGACCGAAGGATTGACTCACATCGAGGAAGGAAACGTGTGTGGCCTGCCGGATACAGATAAATCACGGTGCAGTAGTATCACTGTATACCATCTTATCAATTTCGCCATTTTGATTATACTTTTCCACGATTTTCTTCGCATAAGAGGGAAGATGCCTTGAGGTCCTGCATTTTCACACATATATCATATAAGAGCAGTCTATAGGTGCCAAAATGCGCCTTTGCATTGATAAACTATACCTTTGTGGTCCCCATGCACGGTTTACGTGCAGATAATTACGGATGGTATGATAGTCGAGTGAGTAGCGAGCAAATTCCAGACCCTTCGGTCCAACCTTGCAATAAACATGACAGATGAAGAACAAGTGGAACCCAAAACCATGAAAAATGAAGTAAATCGCAATTAAAACGAAGCTTACAATGTTTAGGATAAACGCTAGAAGATTGCCTATGAACTTCGGAGCAGGCTGACGCGGACCTTTACCTGGGAACCAACATCAAGCAGCCACACAGCTCGCAAAAATGCCATAGCTTAAAAAAAATAATAAAAAAAATACAGCAATTGCATTATCATTTAAAGGCATACCCAACTTTGCATTGTCATCAGCTTTGACTGTCTCCATGACAAATGGGCGCCTATTTCCCTAAAACATATTATGTACATAAAAAAAAAAAAAAAGTTCAGCAGAGACGTAGATGAGCCACTATTTATCAAAAAATACGCAAAGCTTACACATGATTGGCTCATACACTGCTCATCGTAGGAGTGATTTCTAAAAGGTCTTTAACAAGATTCAACATTTCCCTTCCACGCTCATTTCTGCAGAATCAAGGTAAGATACGTAAGACTAGTGTTTAAAGGGAAAAATAACTCCATAATATAGCAGTAACGAGTACCTATGAACATTTCTGATCATAGAACAAACCCCTAGGAAGGTCTGTCTAGGACAGCAGCATTCTCGGCAGGATTTATACTTACCTAACTGTGACATATTGTGGATGCTTTGTCATGCTGATTCCAGAGTATTTAGGAACTCCCATGTATCCCACCACTAAATCCTGATGAGAAAAAAGTGAATGTCAACTCCCGTGCGTTCGATGCATATCCATATACAAGCAAAGAGCACAGGTTAGCTCGACTAAGTAGTTCCTCACCGCCAAAGCATTTGTGCAGTCAAAACAACTGCATATGAACAAAATGTTAATACGTCAGAGGAAAATCAGGATATTAATCTTCAATATTTTTTCCCCCTTCTATTTTTGAGAGGGGTGTCAACTACAGACTTGATTGAATGAGAACTACAGACAAAGCCAATTTCGTCCCATATCTCACTCTGTCATGCATCATGCTAAAAGTTAGTTCATACATGAAGTATTGGCCCCAAGGACTTGAAACTAACGTTTAGAAAACTACCACGACCTCTGTCAATCCATGATGAGTTTCCTCAGTCACCTACAGACAAAGCCAATTTCGTCCCATATCTCACTGTGTCATGCATCATGCTAAAAGTTAGTTCATACATGAAGTATTGGCCCCAAGGACTTGAAAACTAAAGTTTAGAAAACTACCACGACCTCTGTCAATCTATGATGAGTTTCCTCAGTCACCAAAAAGAAAAAAGAGAAAGCAAGGTATACCTGTAGCAAGATGGGGCGATGACATCAACCAGATCTTGAGCTGGTAGACAGAAGTAAGGAACCTGCCACAAATTGAGAGGATGACCTAGTGATCGGAGCAACTGCACCACAGTTGCAAACCTTGACAAAGTCTAGGGCAATTAAGTGTGCCTTACCTCTTCGATATGCCCATCCAAATGCTTCAAATGTACCTATTAAGATATCGAAGCTGCATACATTATATTTTCTCAAGTAAGAATTGCAGAATAAAAAAGAACACTCTAAACAGGTAGCAAACAAGTATAGAAGGAATCTCAGATTGAATAGCATATACATATCTCAATAAGCACCTTGTAATCTTGCATGAACTCGTAATGAAGAACAGTTTCTGGCTCAGTGCTTGCTGCATTTAGAAACTTCTCCAGTCCCCCTCTAGTTCCATTATCCACTATTATCCATAAAAAGGAAGAAATAAGGCAGAAGGTATGTATTGAGGAAGAGGTTGCATTTGATTTGATGAAACCAAAGCAGCACACACTATACACGTATTTTAATAAGAAGCACATAAGTACCGCAATTTGTGCCAAGGATATAAAGCTTCTCCAAGTTCAAATATTTCTCAACAGATCTTAATGCTGCAAGTTATCCTGCATTAAAATAGTACAAGTCATACAAAGATATGGGATGAATTATCGAATTCTATGGTATCAACAACCACAAACCTTGTACTTGGCAGCCTACCCCACAAAACAGAAGTCGTTTGACTCCAGCTGCCTGTTGAATACAAGAATTTCAGAGGGAAAAAAAAAATTAAGGATCAAAAGAAACAGGTCGTCTAGTTTAAACCCCCTAATTAAATGGAAACTCTAGTTAGATGAACAGTTGAACACTAAGAGAACAGCAGCTTGACGTCAGAGGTCAGCTTCATTTTGCGAGTCATGCTTTAAAAGAGTCACACTTTGCAAATTACAAAGTTCATTCCACAGTATCAAACGTCAGGATATATGAATATTCAGGGAAACTACATGCATTTAGAGAAAAAACACTTTTTAGCTCCAGGAGTACAAGATAGGTATCAAACTACCAAAATGGATGAGGTAACTATAAATGCCATCATCATTGTAACTCCATATGATACAACCTACGAATTATGATGACAGATGCATGCAACTCAAGAAAGTACAGAATATATTTTGAAGTAATGCATAAGATAGACAGGCCACAACAACCACAGAGGAAAACATTTCATTTAAACTAGTACTACGAATTCTAACAGCTACCTCAACCAAAGCAAGTGTATTGAGATTAGGAGACAGAGTTGGCTTGACTCCTTTTGCAGCTAGAACTTCCCCAGGTGTCCTGTTTGAGAGAGAGAAAGTAGAGTCGGTACATAATGTGCAATATAACAAAAATGCAGAAGACATGTAAGCCTAATGCCGTAATCTGGTAATTCTGAACAAACCTGGCTAGAACAGGTCTCGGACTAAATCTATCATCTGGGTCACTGAGAAAACACAAACAGAAAGTTCGAAGATGAGGTTACTTGGTGGCTTGAAATTTTATGCACCTAGAAGGAGGATGTGTTCACCTCTGCACACAGATAACAGCTTCTACTTTGTCAGCCTTTAGCATCTCTATTGCAATAGTTGTCACTATCCCTGTCCATTGAGCTCCTGTTCAGCATAGAGGCATAAGCATATTTCATGTTGAAATTTGGCAGAAAATTGAAAAAAACCTTGAAGAAAATTTCAAGTGAAGCAGATGCATCGTAGATATAATTTATCACTGAAGGAAATTCCAACAGTGCAGGTTTTTCTGGTTAGTCACATAGTAGAAGAAATACACACGTCACACCACATTAATAACCAAAGCAAAAATTTACTCGCAACCTGAGCAAATATTCAGGTATTCTATCATAGACCGGCTCCAAATATATAAGATTACCATATAGTTCTTCAATTTGAGAATAGGGATCATAGGTTTGAGCTTTAATGTAGAAAAAAGCATAACAAGTGTACAAAATAATTCGAAGTATAGCAGGTCCAAAATGATGAATCTCTTGAGGGAGAAAGTGATATGAGAAAGGTAAAAGTGCTTGAATTTTTTCATGAACCGGGGAAGGAATGCGACTCAAATCCAAAGCATGAACTTTGGAAAGTCATAGAGTAGCTCTTGATATTGCTATAGTACAGATAGAACTTCTGAAGAAACTTTTATGCAGAGCAGCTGCTTGTTTCAAAAAAGTGCAAGGGAGATCTTTCCCATAATGGTTGGCTTGTCCGAAGAGTAGTAAAATAATGGAAGAGAACAAGAGACATTTATCGATAGGAAAAAGAATGATCGTCCCCCATAAGGCATGATTGGGGATGAGCTTGAAGAGGACTGCAAAACGCTAGGCATGACTTTATGCATCGTAGCACATGGATGACAAATAACACAACAATAACAACAACAAATCAAACCTTTATCTCATCAAGTGGAGTCGGCTACATGAATACAACGACGTCATTCCAATCTGTCATGTACATCATCTTCTGTAAGATTATGATAGACCATATCATACTTCAAGGTTTCTCTCATGGTCTTTTTAAGTCTACTTCGTCCTCTCTTGGTATGTGCTAACTCTCAAGCTTCACATCTCTTAACAGAAGCTATGACTGGTCTGCATTTCACATGATCATATCATCTTAGTCGTGACTCCCTCATCTTATCTTCTATTGGAGCCACACCCACTTTCTGTCCGATAACTTCATTTCGTATCCTGTCTATTCTTGTATGTTCACACATCCACCTTAATATTTTCATCTTGTTTACACTCATCTTCTGTATATGCTGTCACTTAATTGCCCAACATTCTGACCCATACAGCATCGCTGGTCAAATAGCTGTCTCGTAAAACTTTTCTTTTAACTTGGTAGGCATTTTTGGATCACATAACACCCCTGAAACGCCTTTCCATTTCAGCCAACCTGTTTTAATCCTATGATCAATATCTGCATCAATTCTTTCATTCTTATGTAACATCGAACCTAAATATTTGTGACAAATAACACAAACGGTGGAAAATTGTGTCATCGAATCCATATAACGAAATCCGCGTATCAGTTCAAGGTTTAATATTGTTGTTCTCACTGGAAAAAAAAAAACCCATCAAATGCAAACTAGTGCTTAGCATGAGTCCATAAAAAGAAAGAATTGTTGCATGCATATAAAAAGAAAGCAATAGCAAAAATCTTTCACCTTCCACAGGATCAGTTTTACGAGCATAAAGCAACTCCTCGTGGACTCCCATATATGTCTCTTCAAGCATGCCTTCTTTCCGTCCTCTACCATGTACCACAGGTTCCAAGCTCTACCAAAGGAAGAGGATATCAATAAACACAAAATCTTAACAATTATGTTACTTGTCTACTAAAGGAAACATCCCATCCTCAGCTACATGGCTCAAAGGAGGAGGAAGTGAATAACAGGAGATCCTGGTACTGAAGTGTGAGCATAGACCAAATGAACTTGACCGGTATGTGTGACAATATCAGGTAAGCCATCTCTCATAAAGTCACAATCATGAAATCAGATGCTTTCATCATCAAGGTTAAGCATTGGGCAATGTTCTGTAATCCGTACAGAAACAAAAGCAAATGAATCACATACTTCGATTCTAGACATGCCATCCCCCAGAAAAGCACAAGCGTCCTTCACATGAGCTATGTAATAGGTGTCACAAAGACCGCATCGGCTGCCAAAAGGAGACATAACCACCATATATCAATCACATCAAAAGAGCAATAGTTCAATTGCTAATATTCATACCGTAGTACCAATAAATAACAAAATGCACCGTATGATCTTTCATGTTGAGGTCATTCCACTAGCATGCTGATTATTTTAGTGGACCGTGGCCAGATAAATCTAAAGCAGGAATTGGAGGACCTAGTAAAGTAGCTTATAAACACCAGATATCACGAGCATTCTTTCGCAGAAAAAAATCTTCGGCAACAAGGCAAAATTTTGAAGGATTGTAGTAGTTCAGATTACACGGATCTTAATTTCATTTCCTATTTTACATGCGGTGAAAAACAGAATAGGTCTAAAAGAAACTTCAACGCAACCTGAAAGCATAACATCACATGATCTCACATAGCACGCCACACAAGAGAGAGAAGAATTACATTGTCATATCCAGATCCCCAACCCGATCTAGTAATAGAACAAATCCCTATACTAGTCATTATTGTTGTTGATGAACTAGAATTGATACTAAATTTAGGTTTTGCACCGAAACCTAACGAATAGTTCATTATTTTCAGAATCTCGATCAGTTTCAGCGAATAAATTTTAGGACGCTAACGATATGCGTATACATTTCCGTCCTGCATCAGATCCAACCGATTAACACCACACCAAACCCTATCTAAACAGGTCTCCCAAACCTTAACAATCAATTGATTAAAACAATTAAACCTGCAGTGATCCTTGGCAGGATAAACACCACCCGGCGCAATCGCCTTCGACCGCTGCCTCCAATCCGACCTGAGCTGCTTCGACTGCTTAACCGAATTGGCATCTGTTCATTGCAAAACAGCTTGATCAATAGAATTAAAACAAATTCCTGAAGATGTCTGAGAGGAGTGGCTTAGTGGTAAGCCGCTCCATTAAACCATGAGTTCAGGAGTTCAACATTTCTCTGAGTCTCGAGGACATCATGAGACAAGCGGGAGAGGCAGAAAAGAGAGACGGACCTTGAGAGGCGCATGCGCGGACCGTGTGGAGCGCGGCGGCGGCGACGTTGAGATGCATTGGGCGCGGAGAGGGGATGTGTGTGGTGTGTGGTGTGTGGTGTGTGGTTGTGGTTGTTCCAAACTCCAAAGAGGGCCGCTAGATAACGGATATATTTTTGGATAAGTGCAAAAGTACTTTCTCCTATCCATACATCTTAGGATGGTGGTAGATTTGATTTGTAAAGATGAATGGGAATAAAAAAATTAATAAAATATTATAATTATTTTTATATAAAATTATTTATAAATAAAAAATAGAAACAAGGGTCTGGAATTTCGTGGGCATTCTTGATTGGGGTTAAATAATAAATGGGACAAAGAAATATGTGGTTTTGTACAAGTTCTTTAAATCTTTTGTTAACTTTTGGAATTAATAAGGATAATTCTAAAAATATTAGTGCAGAGACTTATTAGATCATGTAGTTGTGTGACCCAAAAAATATACTAGCCGAAAATAAATTTTAGGGGATTCAATGTGATAGAATGGAGATAATTGTCCATTTTTCTGAGTAGAGTGTAATACTTGTGAACTTTTAAATATGCAAGAGTTATGTTTCTTGATAGGACTTAAGTGTTCAATTTTCAAAATTAGGACGTTTATTTGTCCACTTTTAGGAATGAGAGGAATATTAAGCCTTTTTTAATTTGAATGATTTTTTTAAAAATTATTTTTTTTAATCAAAATTTTCGTCTTAGTTTTAGATTACCTTATCAAAGGGTTAAGGAATGATTCTTAGGCATATACTCTACTCGATAATTGTGAATAATCCCCCTAAACAACTTGTTTCAATCCCCATCGTTCGTCCACTTGATAACGAGGAAGTTAGTATAAATAGACTTCATCATCACTTGCTATGATGAAAATTATTTGTAGATAATTTTATTTTCACAAAAAGTAAAAAACAAAATTACGTTATCTATAATAATTTAGATGTTATTTGAAGTTCAAAATATTAACATCAATTGATGGAAAACGGTTCAATTCGAGCATTTCAAAATTAATTAATCACACAATCATTTTAATCTTATTTTTCAAAAATCTTTTTAACTTTAATTTTTATTTTTTCTATGTAAATTATCTATTAATTTTTTTCTTTAATTATTCACGAACGACAGTCATTTTATTCATTTATCAATTAATTATTTAGAATCGACCATATTTTGTTACATTTTACTCTTTAACATATTTAATATAATTATATAATCAAATCAAAAACCAATTTATTCAAATCAATCAGTTCCTTTCACCTCAATTGTGCCCCAACCCATCCCCAAGCACCGCAGCCGCCCCACCGCGGCCCCTGTCGTCTCTGCCGTCGCTTCCTCTTCATCGAAACACCACCGAGAATTTCATCGCAATGACAGCAAGGCCTCCCTCAGCATGAACTCCTCTGTTTCATACCCATCATCGACGGCTTGTTTTACTTGCGGTCATGATGGCAATAGGATTTGTGACCTCCTTGATGCGCTCACAACGATAATTTATTAGACCCGCCGACACAGACGTCGAAACTTGTCTTGTCCGACCAGAAGACGTCGACACCCTAGAAAAATTCAAAAAAGATCGGAACCGAATCAAGAAAATTGTCCGACGAGACTTTATCTTCATGGGACTTGGAAGCGTCGACACCCTAGTTTCTTGTAGTTCAATTGTTGTGATTGTGATTGTGATATGTGAATTGTGGTGGCGGTGCAGATGGTTTTACAAGAAGTGGATGATCTGTGGATGGCTTGCAAAGTACACATTGTATTTGGAGCATTGTTTCTTCATAATTTGGGGGAGATTAAAATGTTGGTTTTGCGTATTGTTCAGAAGAGGGAGCGTTGCATGCGGAGCACTGTTTTCATAGGTTTGGTGGAATTAAATTGTTGATTTTGGACACTATTTAGAAGAATGAGAGCTTTTGTAATATAATGGAAGATACTGAATGCAAATAATGCTCATTTGCATATATGAGCATTGTTTGTTATGGGAGTGACAAAGATAAGCACCAACGACGAGGGATATATATATGCTCTACTTGTTTCGAGGACGAAAGTGGCGACGACAACGGACAGCAGTGGTGATTGATGTTGGCAACGGTTAGATTTAGAGTTTAGATGATGATTTTAATTTATCATAGATTATAATAATTTATTTTCTTATTCAAGATGAAGGATAAGTAAGACTATAATTTTAATTTTTTAATGAATTGTTAATAAAAATTCTACACAATGATTTATTGGTAATTAATGAAGTATACAATAACTAATTGGTATTCTTTATTTTTTTTCTTCCATTTCTTCACTATTTTATTTTTTTAAAATACTACGTATCCACCAAAGTCCGTTACTCAATTTTCGAGCAGAATACCGAGTACTGTGGTTTAAGAAATATGACTTCTATATCGATAGCAAACGATCCACTAGAGTAGGAGTATACCAGAGATGCTTAACACAAAATCACACAAGAGTTGAAAACCAAACAATTTTAAGAAAATCGAGAGGAAACATAAGATCAAAGAAATAAGGTTGCGAAGTGTGCAGCCAAAGTTTTCATCAAATACAATGTTACACCCTTGTTCAAAGCATTATTGCTTGTCAGTGCTATAAGCCTTCCATAACAAATGGTTTACCAGGAGTAGGGTTGTACCCGAACCGAACGGTTCTCGAACTGTTCGAATTTGACTCGACTCGACTCAAGTCTATTAGTCGAGTCGAACTCGACAAGGATTTTGGATTCGATGAGTTCGACTCGAGTTTGACTCTTGTGTTCACGAGTTAGACCGAGTTCGAATTCGATCAAACGCTTCGACTAGTATCAATAAATTAACAATTATTGCATAAGATAATATGAAGTTCCGACCATAAAACTGTTAAGAGCCCTCTTGGACATTGATTGCATTGAGTTTAACAATTTATTTTTGTTCTTAAAATTATATATGATTTATCGTTTTTCTCATTGATTCGTATTATAATATTGATTCATAAGTTTGATAGTATCTATTATGCATACGTAAGTAAAAAATGTTCTATCTTCATAAGTTTCTTAAGAGTTGTAGCTCATAACTGTTGCTAAGTTTGCAGGTTGCTAATATGACCTTATACGTAGTAGATTTTTCATTTCACTGATTTTGTAAATAGCTTGGTGGAGATACTTGAATATGATTATATGATCTCATTTTGTTTTTATGTGTTTCTTATTTGTCATTCATTGTTTCTCTCTCTCTTTTGAAGAACACTTTAATTGTTGATTAATCTGTTTCTATAATGTTTGGTGTGTATTTTAGTAGAATTTTATGATGATGAGTAACATTACATGAGTATAAGTTATAAACATCACTTGAACTTCCGAGTAACGTTGATAGAATTGGTTAGATTCAACTTGGGTTCGACTCGATATGGTATTCGACAAACTAGCAGAAGAGTAGTTCGAAACTCGACGAGACATACTCGAATTCGGTTCGAGCTCAAATTTTCACTAGTTCTCGAGATCGACTGATGTTCGACTCGCAATGAAAAGTTAAAGTTCGAGATCGAATTCGTTGACACTCGACTCGGTTCGTGTACAGCCCTAACGAGGAGAAAAGCATTGTAGCTGCTACAACTTAATTGGGGCAGAAGAACGACACGTCAAAAGAAATGAAGTGGAGATTCCAGAATACAGGTTGGTAGTGTAACGCCCCTACTTTTCGTGCCGGAAGACACGTGAACGTTATGTCATCACGGACCCGGTCCGTGACAAGGCTAAACAAACCGAATGGGTTTTAGGGGTATAGAAATCAAGAAAACTATAAACAGTAGCCACAATCATATCTTACAACTTCGAATACCTGTTTAGTTACAACATTAAAGCGGAAGCTATGCAAATCGTTTATTACATTTAAACAATATAGACATCTGATCTGCTATAATATCCAAAATACATAAGATCATCTAAATGCATGCAAGCTCTCTCTAAGAGCCTTCAAGTGCTATTGGGGGTATACTTGCAATTGAAAGACATAACCGTGAGCTAACGAAACTCAACAATCTCGGGTGTGTGAATCCCAATTACAGGGAATTTTCGTTAACGGTTATGGCGACCGTCGAAAGTCCCTAAAATATTTTTATATATACAGAAAAATATGGGTGCCATATCACACAATATCGTTTCTTATTTGTTTTATATGGCTTTGTATCGCTTTTAAAAACCATTCCTTTCTTTTGTATTAATTTACGGTTCATGACTCGACTCAAAAGTGACAACTCCAAAGATATGGCCGACACGAAATACAGAGATAAGATAAAGTGTCAATCGTCAGCCGGGTTACCCAATAGATTTGGTATATTCGCACTTGCCTACTCTGTGTGTCGTCTTGTATTTTTTTTTGCGCATTCAATAAGATATCGTTTGTCAGCATTGAGATAATTTGGGCCTCCCTGCAGAGAGTAACCCGTGGCCCCGTCACAACGACGTACAAACCGCTGCATGCATGCAAAGAGGATGAGGGATGCCCATCGCTCCCTAACTAGTTCTCACCCGTGACGTTGACTCAGAGGATAATACAGGAGTGCAATGACTCAAACCCAAACCACCAAGGTTATTCAAGAAAAACAGATGATCGCAATGGATCGAAGAAGGGACATCATGTTCGACCTTCTCAACAATTCCAGGGAAAACGACCAACGATCCAACGGATTCACATGGGATGTCAATGCCGTCCTTATAAGTTCAAGGAGGCGATACTTCTTATTCGTTTACTTTTCATTAGTTCATATGGATAGTGTAACCATGCTCCACATCCGCCGTTCTCTTTTTATTAATCATTTAGCGGTCGCTTTCATTTATTTTCCATGAGGGTATATGTATTATAAGGATACATTCTAGTTCATTTCAACCCAAATACCCCACCACATGTCAAACTTGATCGTATATGCCTGTTTGACGTTATATTTCCATGCGTATGGGTTATATATCTAAAATACGCATTTAGGATTAAGGTTCGAGGCACAAAAATACATTTTTCCTGGCCAGAAGGTCGTCGCGGGCTTGACCCCCGTCGCGAGTGTAACATAGACCCGTTGCAGGCTCGATGATATTGTGCAGCCAAAATGTGATTTTTCTCCTGTCGCGGCCGCGATCCAGGATGATCGCGGGTGCGACTGTTCACTGCCCAGAATCCTGCAGAAAACCTCTCTGTCCGACATCGGATCCCTCATTTCACACCACAACGCATCCAAACCATTTCACACACATCAAACACATCAAAACATGTCCCAAAGCATGCACAGAAGTAAAGAATGTGTGTGAACGAATAAAAGAGACGTCTCGCACGAATGAGGTTACCTCGATTATCGATGATCCTTAATACACTCGATCAAACGAATGGATCCGATTATGTCTCTTAACCGAGCTGCTGGCGTTGGTGGTGCGACTGTGGTGATGGTTTCCTGGTGATGGTTGCGTGGTTGATGAGGTAATGTTGATGACGATGCTTGATGATGATGTTGTTGATGATCGTTGCTTGATGCGTGATTGATGGTGTTGAAGATAATGGCAGCGTGGGCGTCCAAAGAATGATGTTAGTGGCTGCTGGTATGGTGGTGGTAGGTGAAGAGTGTGGTGATGTGAGTGATGAAAGGAGTGGAGTGATGGTGGGAGTGGGAGAAGTGCGGGAGAAAGGGAGGAAGTGGGAAATTAGGAGGGTTTGGGAATTATCCCACGTTCCGTCCGATGATACGTCTCGTTCAATCCATTATTCACCCAAATTTCGCAATATTAATCCATGAAAAATCTATTTACGTCGATAGATTTATCCCGTATATGAAATTATGACCTCGCGAGTCATAAATCCATTGTTTTTGGGATTAAATCGATAGTACTTGTGCGTAACGTTAATAACGTTATAACATTATAACGTTATTCGTTCGTAACGTTTATTGGCGCGTTCAACTAATCATCCCAAATATTCCATTATCATATTTGATTTAATTAATTAAATATTTTCTTAGATTTAAATATATAATCTTTAAGCACGATTTATTTTAAAATCGTAACGTTATATATTCGTTTCTAAATTCCTAAAATTCTCGGGTATTACAGGTAGTGAAGCAACAACCTTCCTCACCAGACATCAGACGAAGTTCACCAGTCACAGGAGGCATCCATTTCCCAGAGTTGTGAACGTTTTCGCTAACCTCCCAACCAGGAGCATGCTTCATGATTCTGGCTTCCTCTTCGAGATACTCCTTTCACTCTTTGATGAATCCATGGAAACCAAATGAAATCGTTTAAGCAACATCGCATATTCTGATAGAGAAATACAATATCTTTCATCCTCTTCAGCTTGTAGCAGAGGAAGTCTCGCTCTGCAAGCTTAATTTTTCTGCATCTTCAATGCGCTGAAAAAGATTTGGTTGATGCTGGTTCTTCGAGGTAGGACTGTCCTTACTAAATCTCGTCGAAGAATGCTAGCAGCCATGATGTATGAAGTATGGTCCGAAAGGAACTTCCAGCTGAAGCATCGCACACCTGTAGTCCTAGAGTTGTATAGGCATTTCTTGGCCTTGATGTATGAATAATGGTCGGAAAGGAACTTCCAGCTTTACCAGCTGAAGCATCGCACACCTGTAGTCCTTGAGTTGTACAGGCATTTCTTGGATATGTTTTTGATGTAATTTGGAGATATTACATTACTGAAACTTATCCCCCCGGGGGTGAGGTGGGGTAAAATATTTATGTGACTAATCATATAATTTCTTGTGTGTGATTAAATCATTGGATTTGAGAAACAATGGATTAGATTAAAAATAGGATAAAATATTTATGTGACTAACCATACAATTCCTTATGTGTGGCTAAAACATTGGATTTGAGAATCAATGGATGAGATTAAAAATCAATTTCTTTTCCTTCAATTAATGCAAAAGTGGTTTTTTAAACTCAATCATTGATTTGAAGATCCAATAATGTATCCACACATATTACTAACAATACAAACACTTTACCCTAAAAAATATTGTTTTAAATAGCACAATGGAACATGACTCCGAGAAAACTAGGCAAAACATCTAGCAACTGTAATTAAGAAGAAAATTTAGTGGGAACAGTAGTCAACATTTATGAAAAAACTATGAGAAACACAGGGGATCTTCTTGTAGGAACATGATTCAAGTGATTGAGAAGCACGTGGTAATTGTAGACTTCTTTTAATCGAGCAACCTCTTAGATTGATTTCCTTAGAACATAGGTAGAACGATCGTATATCACTGCTGTCCATGTATCTTATTCTACCATAATTAGTATTAGTAATTATTATCACTTCAGAGTTAAGACTAGCTCCAAGCACAACTTGTGGAAACTTTCTCTTCAATCTATCCCTAACTACAAGGTATTCCTGAGTACACAACTCAATCTTTTTTTCACAATGTGGGTGAAGCTTATAGATTGTAGATCATATTAATGGTGCCTCACTCATCCCTATCATCCAGTGAGGTGATATACTTGCTAAGAATTTACTATGGTGAAAATAATTTGTATACAATCTTTTTTTTTTTTTTTTTGAAAAAAACAAACCAAAACTATGTTAGTTGCGATAATTTGAGTTTGATAAATTTAGATGTGATTTGAAATTGAAACATGAAGAAGGATTAGATAATGCTCTGTCGTTAAATTCAAGCCGTTCAACTGTTTACGGTTGTTTCTATCATTTCCCATCCTCTACTATTCCACTCCTATTTTTTTTAGGACCAATAAATGTGTATCCACCAAGATCCGGATATTGTTGTACTCCGATTACGAAAAATGACCTCAACGGCATTAGCAAACGATCCACTAGTGTATGAATATGACAGATGCTTGACGCAACAAACACACAAGCGTTGAAACCTAAACAAATTAATGAGAATCGAGAGGAAACACAAGTTCAAAGAAAAAGGGATGGCGAAGTGTGCAGCCAAAGTTTTCATCAACATATGACATAGAGACCAGATATCAAATACAATGTTACACCCTTGTTCAAAGCATTATTGCTTGCCAGTGCTATAGGCCTCCCATTACAAATGGCCTGGGATGAGAAAAGCATTGTAGCTGCTAAAGCTTAATTAGGGCATAAGAACAACGCATCAAGAAAAACGAAGTGGACCTTCCGGAATACAGTTTGGTAGTGAAGCAGCTACCTCCCTCACCAGACATCAGGACGAAGTTCGCCGGTCGCAGGAGGCATCCATTTCCCGGAGTTGTAGACGTTTTCACCAACCTTCCAACCAGGAACATTTTTCATGATTCTGGCCTCCTCTTCGAGATACTTCTTCCACTCTTTGACAAATCTATGGAAACCAAATGAAATTGTTTAAGCATCATCGCACATTCTGATAGAGCAAAGGGTCAAAGAAATACAATACCTTTCATCCTCTTCAGCTTGTAGCAGAGGAAGTATCGCTCTGCGAGCTTCATATTTCTCCATCTTCAGTGCCCTGGCAAAGATAACTAAGTAAGCATAGGAACACACCCAAAGACAGGGATAAGCGTGGCGCCATATATATGATCTATAATCTAGATGCTACACCCACATTGTGTACAAACTATTGAGCAGTGTACCCAGGAATATCTTGTAGTTAGGGATAGACGGAGGATAAAGTTCCCTGAAGTTGTGTTGGGAGCTACCATCTGAACACTGAAGTGATAATAATCGGAGTAAAAATTATGGTATAATGAGTTACTTGGATAGCAGTGATATAAGATCGTTAGCTAGCTATGTTCCATGGAAATCAATCTAAGAGGTCGCTCGATTAAAAGAAGTCAGCATTTGCCACTTGCTTCTCAATCATTTGAAGCATGTTCCTAAAAGGGGATTCCCTGTGTTTCTCATAGGTTTTTCCACAAATTCGACTACAGTTCCCAGTAAATGTTCTTAAATACAGATGCTAGATGTTTTGTCTACTTCCCTCGGTTTCATGTTCCTTATTATGCTATTTAACACAGTATTTCTTATTATCCTAACTCCTGAGCTGAACTCCTCTAACTTATGAGTTGCGACATAATAGAAGGAAGCCACAAACTAGTGTAAGTTCTAGCTACATATTTTTGGATTGTTATACTATACACAACAACTACATCCTTGAATGGTCGATACAACAGCTACATCGCTGCTAAAAACTAAAACATGTTCGCGGTCCGGGACTCCTGGCTTTGTATGTAAATAAGCAGGTGTGCAGTTTACATAATATTACTCGAGTTAAATATCACAGGTGTGCATTACAGCAAGTATTACTCAATTCCTAAGTTGCTCACTGCTCATCTTCAGAACTTATTCAAGGATGTATAAGCTTGACATGCTAAATCGGCTTGACAAACCAACACTTACATCACAGTCAGTACAGACTTTGACATTATATAAGATATGGTCTTCCAGCCCAAGGCTAGCGACATAAACGGCATCAAAGCTCTTACCAGAACCAAAGACAAGATTATCACTAGATATGGCCACCATTCTTCATTAATCAAACAGAACATGAAGTAGACATTCTCTTTCCAATTAAACATTTTACCATATCTCCAAAGATTATCACCGTTGACAATTCCAAAACTTAGCAAACATGTGTGTTGTTCTCCCTCTACTTTCCAGTGATTCATCCCACCCATCCTACCAAACATACCCACCCAGGAACTCAGCATGATTGAGGACAATATTAGGCGTTGTTCAAAAGGGTTTCTGAAGGTAAGCTAACCCCACAAAACAGTCAATAAACAGGCTTGCCCAACGGCACCCCGTGCCCTCCCGAGGTCCTTTAGTCCTCCAGGTGAAGTTGTCCACGACTACAGCACCAGATAATGTTATCAAAACCCCACTCACTCCAATTACCCAGTGGTAGAGGTTCAGATTTAGAGCATGATCTAGGAAAGGAAATGCACATAGCTTACCTCACAAATCAAGATTTCCTGTTAAGCATTCAACCTATGACCAAAACATCATTGTAACAAATATCTATTCATAGGTCGAACTCATCATCTCAATAATGATTAGAGAGGGGGTCAACCTCGCACCAACCTTAATTTTGGTGTCAAATTCCCATCCAGGGTGACAATGAGCAAGAACCGAAATGGGAAATCACCACCAGAAAGTGGCATTATCTGAACTAAAATGCGTACAAAAGAAACTTCTTGAAAACATATATCTCAATCAAACTCGATAGAGATCACCCTAATCAGCAAAATCGAATGACCCAAAATCGAATGATCCAATTCATAGGCCCACTCATTCTCCACACCATCGATCCGACATTCATATTCTCGATATCGATATCGGCCAAATCCATTCACAGTACAATCACACACCTAAATCCCAAAACCCCAAATCCAATCCCTTTCAAAACCTAAACCAACACAAATCAATAAACCTCAAAACAACAACAACAACAACATCCCAGGAAATTCAGTCAATGGACAAAGTATGGGAAGGGCGAAATGTACCCAGTCTTAATTCTGTTGTATAACAACAGAGAGACGGTTTCCCATGCCCTCAAAAGCCTCAAAACAAATCAACACAATCCCCAAACTTATACTCCGATTCGAGTTCCTTCCCCTCACCTGCGTTTCTTGTTGCCTATGCCGACCTGATACATGCCCCAAGAAAAAGCCCCGAAAGTCGCTAGGAAAATCGCGATTGCGCTCGGCCCCGTGTTAGGGATCCGGCGAGCGTATCGGACCGGAGGGAACCCGCCCGGCGGGGGGCCGTCTTGGAGAACCGGCATTTCCCTCACGCTCGCCATCCCCGGCTTCGACCGGATCGCCGCCTCCGTCATCTTCTTCGGAAATTGCCGCCCGCGAAGGAACGGGCTAGGAGTTCAGGTGATGGTTGATGATGCGCTGATTGGTGCTGGGTGGGTTATGTATGTTATTGTTATGTATGTTGAGATGAATCATTTGTCATGGCAGTACTTTACTTCTCCTCTCCCTGTACTTTGCAACATATACATTTCATTAATGATGAAGATTAAATCATAGTATTTAGTTGATTATATTTTATAGTATAAATATTAATCCAATATTTTATATTTATTGACATAATTCTCGTTTTTATATCAAACAACGTCATAATTTACGAAATATATATTAGATTGAAATACATAATTTATTAAATCATTTTTATTTTTTATTTTTGTTTTATTGACTTATAAAATAAAATTATTTGGTAAAGTTTGTTTTTAGTTTTCTTTTTTCTATTTTAAACGGATAAAATAGAGACAGAAAAAAATGATTTTCAGTTTTTTTCTTTTTCATCTGATTACAGCATTCAAGATTTTTTATACAAAATCATTTTATAATAAAAATTGAATTTGACTTACGATTTTTTATTTTTGTTATTGTTTTTTATTTCTTCAGTTTTGAAAAAAAGAAATTATTTTAAAGTGCTTATGAAAATTTCAACTTACACTTCGATACCCAATTTGTTTTATGGCATATTTAGATACTCAATCAAACTTTGGTTTTCATTTTAGTGTGCAATGACCTAAAATACCATCACTATCCCCATTCTGACCTAACCATACCCCCAAGAGAATTAAGACGAGTGGATTTGGATTGTTGACCGTGTTGTAGATGATGAATTGATGTGAATGATTGATCATTCATTTATAGAAGTAATTGTGTTATGTTCTTGTTAAATAGAGTGGAAGTTCACGTGCATTGTGCTGTTTCAACTTGTGAACTGTGTTGTTTAGATTTTTGAACTCTGTTGTTCTGTTTTGTGAACCATCTTGTTTTGCCTAATGAATTGTGATTGTTTAATGAACTGTTTTTTTGGTTTTGTTTTTGGTTTTTGTGAACTATATTTTATTATTTTTTTTTGTATATTGTTTTTTTAATCTTTAATAGAAGGTGTCAATATGAACTGAATTGAAATAGGATCAATATAAACTACAAATAATCATGAATATTGAAATCAAGTTATAGTTTAAAACCATTACATGAGTTATAAGGACCATAAATATGAAGCAATTTGATGATTTAAACAAGAATAAAATCCATGAGTTAATTAGTATTAGATGTTGATGCTTGTAAAATATAAACTATAAAATATAAACTGTCTTTTTTATATCGGTGAACTATATTATGTAAATTTGTGAACTGTCTTCCTTTATTGAGCGAACTGATTCAATTAGATCTTTGAACTGACTCCCTTCAGCATGTAAACTGCATTAATTTTCTTAATTTGTAGAGTACGTTAGTGTCGATATGAACTGTATGTGAGACTCCTTGAATTACCTCTGTTGAACCTGTGCATTGAGTGTATAGGATTTATGAATTGTACGGTATTAAACCACAACCATGAACTGAAATTCCTAATAAAGAAGTCATTTCATACATAATAGTTCTCTCTTTGAAACATAACATAAGTCTTAATATTCGAATTCTTGTACATCTCTAACAAACATGAAATTGCAGTGGATCAAAATGGATGCAACAAACTTGTCGAGGCTTGCAAAAACCTGTTCGACACCTCGAACGCAAATGCATCATAACTTGATGGAATTGTTCTCGAGGATCGGTGTAGTCATAATGTACACTGGTGCCTTCGTCAACTCCAGTTCTGCACACATATGCACACAAAATTAATAACAAACTTAGTGAAATATATATTATTGGATATGAACTACGCAATAATTATATCTGAACTATATGTATTTGACTTGTGAACTTTTTACTGTTACATGTGAACTGCTTAAATGTATAAAGAAGTACATATTATTAGATATGAACTGCAAATTTTTTAAACGAAGTATTTATCGTTTACATATGAACTGTATATTGTTGAAAGTGAACTGTAGTAGGAACACTATAAATTGGTTCATGAACTATATATTACTCAAATATGAACTGATAATTATTAAGATGTGAACATAAAATTATTAATGTACGAATTCCATGTAGTATTAATATGTGAACTACATAATTGTAAGATGTCAACTACAAATTGTTCAGATGTGAACTACATTTGGTTGAGTTCTGAACTGTATATTATTTAAAATTGAACTGCGAATAATTAAACGTGAATTATTGGAATGAAGTATGATATTCTCATGCAGTATCACAGGCACGAGTAAATGTAGGAAAAGATACGGATGCAACAACTGAAAGCTAAACACATCACCGTATCACAGAAGCTATGTTTACTGTAACAGGTGCTTAGAAGATTATTTAGATTAATTATATCTTTTATTCTTTAAATTGTTATGTTTGCATAATGTTCTTCGAAGATATATTGTAGATTTTAGATAGGAGTAGTTATCTTAGACATAAGATATACCTTTCATCTATAAATATGAAAACTCTTCTATGGTTTTCATTCATTTAATATTTTTTTTATTCATGATTTACTCTTGATCTTTTACTAGTGGATTCGAGTGTTTTCAAACTTGCTATACCAAAGTAGGTTCTAGTATGACAAACTGTAAGGAAACCGACCAGGGTGATCCACGGGCCATCTTGGAGTTACTTCAAACGAACCAACAACAGATGCAACAACATATTAATAAAATAGCAGTATTGTTGGAAGTAATGCAACTTCAAAGAGGAGAAGATGTGCAGATTAATGGGACCTTCATGGCACAATGAACGAACAACAACAATTCCCTCAGGTACAGCATGAGGAGATCTCAAGTGAAGATGAACAGATTCCTCATGGAAGGGAACAACAACTTCAGCAGCAATGACGTGGTGCTAACTGCAGAGATCATGGAGATAGACGTACAGAACCAACCGACTATCGTATTAAAGTCGATATCCCAAATTTCTCGGGTAACTTGGACATTGAGGCCTTCCTCAATTAATTGATGGAGATCGCAGAAAATAAAAAAAAGTTAAAATTATGGCTTATAAATTAAAAGGGGCAGCTGCATCATGGTGGGATCAATTGGAAAACTCTCGACGACGGCAAGGTAAACAACCAATTCGAGAATGGCGGAAGATGAAATAGAAGATGGAAGCACGTTGCTTACCTCCGGACTATCAACAATACTTGTTCCAGTCCTTTCAAAACTGCGTTCAAGGTAGCCGCACCGTCACAGCATACACTGAAGAATTTTTACGATTAGCAGCACGCTGCAACCTGAATGAGTCAGAACAACACCAAGCTACAACATATATAAATGGTCTGAAATTTTCACTGCAAGATCGTTTAGGGCTTCAATCTATATTCACGGTCGAGGAAGCCCACAACATGGCTTTGAAGGCCGAAAGGCTCGCAAACAATCAGCATGGATTGCGACGGACATCAAGGGAGGTGAATCGTGCTGCATCCAACGGGTATCCTATTAATTCCAGCAGCGGAGTCAATGATACTACTACGACATCAACTTCAAAGATACCCAACAACATGAAGGCAATTTCTAAGTCAACAACTGGAATAAACCCGTATGCTCGATCGTACCTCGACAAGTGCTTTCGATGTAACCAGCCAGGGCATCGATCAAATCAGTGCCCTGAACGTAGAACTGTCGGATTAGTTGCTGCTGATTATGAGAATGAGGAAAACGAAGACGAAGAACTATTTGATGCCATCTATGCTGAAATTGAAGAAGGCGAAGCTGTCACTTGCGTAGTCCAGCGAATTCTGTTAACACCAAAGCTGCATGACGACAGTCAAAGAAACCAAATATTTCATGTTCCATGTTCAGTCAAACGAAAGGTTTGTCGTCTTATCATCGACAACGGAAGTTGTGAGAATATTGTGTCCAAGAGTCTTGTCAACCACCTACAGCTTGACGTTGAACCTCACTCAACACCGTACAGCATGGGATGGATAAAAAAGGGTGCAGCAGTAAAGTTATCACATAGATATCGTGTACCGATATCTATCAGAAAGTTATACGAGCAATGACGGTTTATGTGACGTAGTGGACATGAACGCATGTCACATTTTGCTCGGAGGTCCATGGCAGTTTGACGTCGATGCCACATACAAGGGTCGACAAAACATATATTACTTCCGATGGAACAACTTAAAATTTGCGCTTCGACCTGACAGCGTTGATGCAACTAAACAAGCCATACCAACAGTTTCCATGGTATCAACACGAGGAGAATTCATATCGGCTATAAAGGAGAGTAAACAAGTTTTTATAGTGTTGTTAAAGGTGAAGAGCAGGAAATCAAGGCAATTCCAACAGCAGTACAAGAGCTGCTCAAAGATTATAAGTCTATTGTGCCGAAGACTTGCTCGAAGGACTACCACCATAAAGAGACGTACAACATCAAATTGATCTTATTCCTGGAGCTAGCCTGCCGAATTTGCCTCATTATCGAATGAATCCAAAGGAGGCTAAAGTCATCAGAGAAAAGATCGATGAGCTTTTGCAGAAAGGCCACATCCGAGAGAGCTTAAGCCCATGTGTAGTGCCTGCACTACTAACCCCAAAAAAGGATGGAACTTGGCGTATTTGTGTCAATAGTCGTGCCATAAACAAAATAACTATTCGATACAGATTTCCTATTCTACGTCTAGACGATATGCTTGACCAACTTGGAGTTCTGGGGACGAATGGAAGACTGCATTCAAGACTCCCGAAGGATTATATGAGTGGTTAGTCTTGCCCTTTAGACTCACCAATGCGCCAAGTACATTTATGAGGATGATGAATCAGATTTTGAAACCATTCATAGGTAAATTCGTTGTTGTTTATTTCGACGACATTCTGATATATACCTAAACTGAATCTGAGCACTTGGAACATTTGCGCAACATTTTACAATTTACGTATGTCACAAAATATAAGGCGGGAGCGAGCAATAAAGTTGTTGATGCACAAAGCCGACGAAGCTGCTTACATGCTTCTGCCCATACAGAGTTCATAGGATTCGATTGCCTCAAAGAGCTTTTATGAGAAAGATGAAGACTTCAGTGAGATAGGGCATCAAAGTCAACACCAAATGTCTACATGTGATTTTCTACTTCTCAACAGATTTCTTTTCATAGGAAACCGCTTGTGTATACCACGGTTTTCTTTGCGTGAGCACATAATCAGAGAGTTACACAATGGAGGATTGAGCGGCCATATAGGACGTGACAAGACCATAGCTATAGTAGAGGAGCGTTTCCACTGGCCCCAATAACGACGTGATGTTAATACTCTTGTTTGAAGTTGTATGACCTGCCAAATAGATAAAGGGCAGGCAAACAACAGTGGATTATACACTCCCTTGCTGATTCCTAAAGACATATGGCAAGATTTAAGCATGGACTTCATCCTAGGCCTCCCGCGAGCACAACAAAAGGTCCACTCTGTATTTGTAGTGGTCGATCGATTTTCGAAAATGATGCATTTCATACCATGTTGTACGTCCTCGGATGCCATTCATGTTGCAGACCTTTTCTTCAAAGAAGTGATGTGCTTACAAGATTGTCTCTGATCGCGACACCAGATTTCTATCTACATTATTGACTTTACTTTGGCGATGATTTGACACTAAACTTAAATATGGCAGCTCTGCGCATCCACAAACAGACGGACAAACCGAGGCTGTTAACCGGACCCTTTGGAACCTGGTAAGGAACATATGTAGCCAGCGACCTCAACAATGGGATAAGACTCTTGCACAAGCTGAATTTGCTTATAATAGTTGACTTAAGAAGGTGATCGCTCCAGGGTATATGAAGAAGGGGAAGTCAGAGGAGATCAGAGAGAAGCACGACAATGTTACTTGAAAACTTGAAGACAAAATCAACGCGGACACCTCCCCAAAGAAACCATGCAATTACACCCCGATCCTAGATAAGAGAAGAAAGGCCCAGAACCAGTAGAAGAGTTGGTGGACATCCCACTACAACCCGAAGACAACTAGAAGTGTGTTAGAATTGGTGCACTGCTCCATGAACCAACTAGATCCCAATTGATTACTTTCCTTCGTAAGAATTCTGACGTATTTGCTTGGAAGACTTCCGATATGGCAGGCATTGATCCCGAACTAATAGAACATCGTTTATCAGTAGACTCAGATATGAAGCCGATGAAACAGAAGAAAAGACACTTCGCTTCAGAAAGGAACCAAGCCATATCGGAAGAAATAGAGAAACTCCTTAGTGTCAGTTTTATCCGAGAAGTAGATTACCAAGAATGGTTGGCGAACGTAATAATGGTGAAGAAAGCTAATGGGAAGTGGAGAATGTGTGTAGATTTTACCGACCTTAACAAAGTTTATCCCAAAGACTGTTTCCCTCTGTCGAGGATAAATCAACTCGTTGATTGGACTTCGAGACATCAATTATTATCCTTTATGGATGCATTTTTTGGATATAACTAGATCTTTATTGCAAAAGATAATCAAGAGAAGACCTCCTTCATAACTGAGCAAGGTACATACTATTATATTATGATGTCTTTCGGACTAAAGAATACAGAGATGACATATTAAAGACTTGTGAACAAGATATAAAGATGGAAATTTACGTGGATGATATGCTATTTAAGTCGGACTTGGAACAAACCTTCAACTTCGAGAAAATTCGTAAGATACATGATCACCAGCAGAGGAATCGAAATCAATCTGGCAAAGGTAGAAGCGATTTTGAAGATGGGTCCTCCCCGAACTAAAAAAGAGGTTCAAAAGTTAACAGGATGGTAGTATTAGGGACATTTATGTCCAAAGGAGTAGAAAAAACTTTGCCTTTCTTTAAAGCTTTGAGAGGGGCAAACTCAAGTTTGGAATGGAGTTCGAAGTGCCAAGCTGTCTTTGATGATTTAAAGGAATACCTACAAAAGAATTCCTTTATTAATAAAGGAAAAGCTTTACCTCTACTTGGAATCCTTTGAAGAAGCAGTCTCGACAGTCCTCGTCCGAGTTGAGAACAACACCCAAAAACCCATTTACTTCCTAAGAAGGGTGTTACATGGTACAGAAATAAGGTATCCCAAGATTGAAAAGGTGACTTGGCTCTAATTGTCACAGCTCGAAAACTTCGTCCTTATTTTCAAGCTCATCCTATCATAGTGGTGACCAACCAACCACTTAAACAAGTATTGCACAAGCCGAAAACTTCAAGAAGGCTAATAAAGTAGGCAATTGAGTTAAGCAAGTTTCGCATGACTTATGAAGCAAGATCAACAATAAAGGCACAAGCCCTAGCTGATTTCTTAGCCGAATGTAGCTTCAAACCCAAGTTACCACGTAATGAAGATGACTTGCCAACCAAGTCGGAAGAAATCACGTGGACCTCATATACCGATGGACCTTCTTCCATTTGAAATGCCGGGGCAGGGGTGTTTCTACAATCTCCGGAGGGATGGGAACTCCCATGCTCGATGCAACTTCGGTTCAAAGCAACTAATAATATGGTGGAATATGAAGCCTTGATCACAGCGCTGAACATAGCAAGATATTTAGGCATAATTCGGCTCCATGTTTGTTCCGATTCTTAGCTAGTTGTAGAGAAAATATCTGGAAGATGTGAAGTCGGAGAAGATTTTTCCAGAAACAGAGATGCTGTCATAGATGTTATCAAGGGATTTGTCGAATTTCAAATTTGAGAAATCCCTCG
>JAOVYX010014822.1:0-30496 GCA_035668315.1 Drosera spatulata | reverse complement strand
TCGATGATCTCTGGTACCGTGATTCTCTACGAAGACAAGTGAGCCGAGTTAGTTGAGTTCACTAGAGCCTTTCAGTTCCTTGGTTGTATGCGATTCAGATGTCTTACTGTTTTGGGATTGGTATCAAATATTCTTGCAAAGAGCTCCCTCTGGTCCTTTGTAAACCACTCTGGACATTTGTAATCTGCTCTGAGTATCTGTTTGCATAACCGAGAATACTAGTATTAATTTCCATACACATACGCTTATTAGGGAACTTATTCCTTGGTCTGATACTTACTTTTTTGTATAGACTCATAAGGTTATAATCATCGAATGGAAGATAGCCAGCTAGCGACTCAAATAAGATCACCCCGCAGGCCCAGACATCAGCAGCAGCTCCCTCATATCCTTGATTCTTAAGCAACTGCAAACGGAGTATCAACCTAGTCAGGTAACTACAGACACCATGTAAGGAAAAGATCTCTTCGTCAACTTTCTATAGATGTGGGATGATAGTGTCTTTGTCTCACCTCAGGTGCCGCATAGCTCGGAGAACCACATGGTGTCGATAGGAGAGCTCCTGGCTGTGAGCAACATTGACAAAGACGAACCATTATTGGTTGTTCGTTTTTCATTTTTGTGTCATTAAAAAACCTGATGATTATCATAGCTTTGGTCATTACCTTTTTGAGCGCGCTCAGTCCAAAATCGGATACTTTCAGGTTCCCGTTGCTGTCCAGTAGCAGATTTTGTGGCTGTCACATTATATTCACCCACCAGGTCAGCGAAACTTCCTTTCCTGATAGGAATTGCTGTAGTTTTTGTTCATTTACGTGATTTTCACGGGGAAGTGTTACCTTTAAATCCCTGTGAGACACGCCTCTGCAATGGCAATAGTCGACTGCATCGATCAACTGCTGGAACAATTTCCTTGCCTCATCTTCATGTAACCTCTTAGCGTAAGTCTGTCCAAAGAAACAGAGACAGAGGTTGTGTTAGAGACCAGAATTGACAGGATTTGATCAGGAAACCGTGAGATACATGGGTTTATTCTCACCAATTTGTCGAACAGCTGCCCACCCGATACATATTCCATCACGATGTAGATTTTTGTCTTCGTCCCAAGAACCTGAACCGATTCCCCCCAAGGTAGAAGCTATTAGCTATGTACCAGGTTACCATAAACAGAAACAACTGTCTCTTTTGTTCAATATGCACACTTCATTTCATATATGGTCTGAGTCGATACCTCATGTATTCGTACGATATTGGGATGATTCAGAAGCTTCATTGTTGTGATCTCCCTTTGCACCTAAATCACATACCGTGCACAAAAATCAATACGTCTCAAAAGTCAAATCGCTTCAAAGCAGATTGTGACTCAGCGCATCCAAGACTTTAGAGAGCGTAGTCGTAATCTAAGGGGTGTGTACCTGATTTATGAGCTTGTTCTGCATGACCATGAGCTTGTCGATGATCTTGATCGCCACGAGTTTCCCATTGACCAGATTCTTCGCAAGCTTAACCTTAGCAAACGTCCCCTCCCCGATCGTCCGTCCCAGTTTATACTTCCCTATGTTCCCCACATACCCCATTTCTCCCCTTCCCCTGCAGGTTTCGAGTTATGATCAAGTCACAAGCTTGTCTGAGCGTCTTGGTGAATCAAAACGGATCCCGCTTGTACTCATAGACGAAGATGAAGACGCGCTGTGAGTATGCTTTATTATCTCTGTAGCACTGTTTCATTGAGAAACATGTGATATGATATGAGGCTGAAAGTGGTCGGAGAGAACGTGGAGTCGTGGCGAGGAGAGAAGAGGGAACTGAGTAAAGTGAATTGCTGCTGTGTTCGGCTGGCTTTGTAGGTGGGTAGAGATTGATGTGTTCACGGTCCCATTTGAATGGTGGGTGGGAATAAAAAACTAATGTGAACACTCAGTTCCCTCAGAATATTCTATTATTAGCCATTTTTTAAATCGCAAGTAATTTATTTATTTATTGTGGCCACGTACTAGAACTTTGCCTTTTGGGGATGGAAAAAATCATTTGGAGTCTAGATTTGGCTGTGTTGCGTTAATTTTTTGTTATTAAAATAAATTGCCTGACAACAGCCAAAAAAGCTAGTTCTTGTCTGAGGCCGGTTGCATATTATATGATGTTGTCCTCTTTTTTTTACTGTGGTGGATCCTCATTTGATACGTTCCTTTTTTGTGGTACCTTTTGACTCTCAGATGCATCTCTTTCATTGCTTCGCTTATCCCTTGAGCCAATACGATAAGCTCTTTGCTCTACATGTAGCGAACACGTCTTCACCATGTTGCTCCATGGTCGTTCTTCTGTTGATGATGTGCGATGTTATTGTGTGTCTTGCCTTACTGTTAGTTTCCTCTTTTCAGTCCCGAAATGTTGGCTCTTAACCGTGCAGCATGTTGATATGTGCAGCTTCTGATTTTGGTTCCAATTTTCCTGGATGGGTAAAAGATGTGCAAGTAACTTGCTTAATAACAGGAGAGACTGCAGCTTAGACATGGACCACACGGTGTGTGCTTGTAAGTGGTGCCCAGTTCTATAAATTACTAGAGGAGATCTTTTTCTTTTCTTTCTTTTTTTCTGTTATCTCCACTTTTTTTTTCTTTTTTCTTTTTTTTTGAGAATTATTCATGTGGATGAAGAGAAAGGTTTTTGAACAATTATTGCAGGTTAGCGTCGTGAGAAAGCCACGAGGAAAACGAAAAAAGTGGGACTGACGTGTAAGTTATTCCCCTCACGATATGTTTTTATTTCTTAATGCTACTATGTACTTCCCTTTGACTTTTAGATCTCATTTTTCATGTTGAGAATTGGGATTTTAATCGAGTGCTAGTTTCCTTAGATGCTAACTCGAATATAGTTGAATGCTTATGGACATAACTGTCAAGTTTAACTAGAAGTTTAACTATATCAAGTTTATCAGAAGCTTGGAGTCCTCTTGTTGTGTGTATCATTTTTGGGAATGGGGGACTATACGGGTTCTAAACTACTAAGGAATTAAATGGAACTTCTTGTTATTCTCATAGATACAACTTAGAGAGGGGAGAGGGGTGAATAGGTTGTCTTAAAAATTTTGGTGTAAAGCCGTAGAGTTTTAACTAGTATGCACTAGTTTATCTTGCAGATTGTACGATGTATCTGCAGCAGAGACTTATCCTTTTGAAAGATTGTCTATTTGCACTCCTTGATATATTTCTAACAGTTCTAATATGTAAAACAACAACAATAAATCAAGCCTTTATCCCATCAAGTGGGATCGGCTATATGAATACGACGGTGTCATTCCAATCTATCATGTACATCATCTTCTGTAAGATTATGATAGGCCATATCATACTTTAAGGTTTCTCTCATGATCTTTTTAGGTCTCCCTCGTCCTTTCTTGACATGTGCTAACTCCTAAACTTCACATCTTCCAACAGAAGCTGTGGCTGGCCTACGTTTCACATGACCATACCATCTTAGTCGTGACTCTCTCATCTTATCTTGTACTGGAGCCACACCCACTTTCTGTTTGATAATATTTTCATCTTAACATTTTAACATTTTCATCTCGTTTACACTCATCTTCTGTACATGCTGTCACTTAATTGCTCAATATTTAGACCCATACAGCATCGCTGGTCGAATAGCTGTCTTGTAAAACTTTCTTTTTAACTTGGTAGGTATTTTAGGATCATATAACACCCTTGAAGTGTCTTTCCATTTCAGCCAACCTGTTTTAATCTTATGATCAATATCTGCATCAATTCCTTCATTCTTATGCAGTATCGAACCTAAATATTTGAAAGTATCCGTTTTAGGGAGTGACTCTATTCCCAACAGTGCATTCTTACTATTTGTTTGACTACTCTCATTAAAGACACATTTCATATATTCTGTCTTGGTTCTACTGATCTTTAACCCTTTACTTTCCAACGCCTCCCTTCAAGTCTGAAGTTTTTCATTCACCCCTTCTTTTGTATCGTCCATCAGAGCAATATCATCAGCGAAAAATAAACACCATGATACTTCATCTTGTATATGCCTAGTGAGATCATTCATTACTAAGACGAAAAGATATGGTCTCAAAACTGATCCTTGGTGTAAACCCACTTTAATAGGAAAAACAGTCGTTTCATCAACATGGGTTCGCACACATGTAGTAGCTTCTTCATACATGTTTTTCACAATCTCGATATACCTACTCGTCACTTCCTTCTTTTTTAAAGTTTTCCAAATCACTTCTCGTGGAAAAGAATCATACGTCTTTTTCAGGTCGACAAAAATCATATGTAAATTATTCTTCTCTATCCTAAAACGTTCTATTACACATCGTAAAAGGTAGATAGCTTTCATGGTTGACCTACCAGGCATGTAACCAAACTGATTCTCAGTCACCCCCTGTAGCTTTTCTTAGCCTTTTCTGTATCACTTTCTCTCATAATTTCATATTGTAACTCATAAGTTTGATTCCTCTATAATTGAAATTGTTTTGAACATCTCCTTTGTTTTTGTATATAGGAATCAAAGTACTCCTTCTCCACTCATCAGGCATCTTCTTATCTATCCAAATTCTATTGAAGAGTTTTGTCAACCAATTAACTCCTTTTATCCCAAGACATTTTCAAGTTTCGATAGGGATTTCATTTGAACCCATAGATTCTCTTGAGCTCATCCATTTTAAAACCTCCTTAATTTTCTCTGTCCTAATGCGGCAAAAGTAACATCGGTTCATCATCACATCTACATTCCCACTTGTTTCATTCAGAGACACTTTCATTGTGCAATTAAAGAGTTTGTCAAAATACTCTCTTCATCTTTCCTTAATGTCCTCATCAGTCGTAAGAATATGTTCGGCATCATCCTTAACATACTTTACCTGGTTTAAATTCTTAGTTCTTCTGTTTCTTGATCTAGTTAACTTAAAGACTTCTTTTTCTCCCTCTTTTGTATTCAGTCTTTCATATTACTTCTCATACGATTTATTCTTCGCATCGCTTACAGCATATTTAGCTTTTTTTTTTTGCGCGCCTATACTTCTTCAAATTTTCATCACTATGACATTTAAACAGAGTCTTGTAACATTTTTTCGTATACTTTATCTTATCTTGAATCTCTTTACTCCACCCACCACCATCCCTCTTTATCCAACGGCGGTTGGACCTTAGATTGTCGTAATGTCTGCTTTGCTACACGTCGGATGCAATCAGTCATCGTATCCCACATCTCACATGCACTTCCGTTAAATGTCTATGGACCTTCTCTCATCAATCTCTCTCTGAAAAACTTTTGCTCCGCTCCTTTTAAGTTTCGCTATTTTGTCCTTATGACATTACATTTTTTTTTCTTCTTTTCTATTTGAGACAAATACATCTATAACTAACAAACGGTGCTGAGTGGTCAAACATTCTCCAGGGACAACCTTACAGTCCTTGCAATCCTTCAAGTCTCTTTACCTCATAAGAAAGCAATCAATCTGAGACTTGCATAAACCACTCTTAAAGGTTATCAAATACTTTTCACGCTTTTTAAAGAAGGTATTCGCAATCATAAAGTCATATGTCTCAGTAGAATCCAATATACTTCTCCCTTCTATATTTTTCTCACCAAAACCAAATCCTCCGTGAACCTCTGAGTAACCATCTTTCTCCTCACCGACATGTCCATTTAGATCCCCACCAATAAAGATTTTTTCCCTCTCAGGGATCGATTGCACTATTTCATCCATGTCTTCCCAAAACTGAATCTTAGCATCTTCTCTAAGACCTACTTGCAGGGTATAAGCACTTATCACATTAATCACTTTCTTCCCAATCAACACCTTAATAAAAATCACCATATCTCTCCAACGCTTGATACTAACCATATTTTCTATCTATTATTTACGCATAATTATCCCAACTCCATTCCTAGTTCAACTTGGACCACAATACCATAGTTTGAACCCCGTATTTTGAATAAGCTTAGCCTTATTTTTGGTCCACTTCGTCTCTCGTAAGCAAGCGATATGAATCCCCCTTTTAATCATTGTGTCTGCTACCTCTGAAAACTTTCTATTCAAGATCTCAATGTTCCAACTAGTTAAACGAACTCTATTTTTCTAGATTAAGTTCTTTAACCGCATCCGTCCATGATACTGAAATCCTTACTCATTTTTCACTACATTCGGGGGTTGATGTAGCGGCTTTTGCTCATTTTTTGAAGCACTCAGGTCGTGCAATGCGTCGCTGCTGAGGTACGCTCCAAGGAAATTTTCACAAGTCGTCATATTCATGTTGAAAGATCCAACGAGACTTTTTACGTGTTGACTGTCGGTTACCAACACACAACTCTCATCATTTTATCCAGACTTGGGATCGATTAGGGACGGAATAAAAATCCCCAACCTAGGTAGGTTCTTATATTGGTTCAGACACTCGTTATCAACTGATTAACTGTCCTTGGTGACCAGTGTAATCAAACCAAAAGGTGAGTTCACTATTTTTTTGTTTGTGACTTATAAGAAAACCCATTTACAAGTTCACAATTTGCTAAAGACTAAGAACCTAGATCCTTGCACAGACCCTTCTTTGGACTCTGTTGTAGCTTATTATTCAGTGCAGACTAGTGAACTCTTTTCTTCCTGATTCTTTTTTCAGCTCACTTAGATAATTGCGCAATGATTTTTGGTTTTTCTTCTTTCAGAGAGAATTAATGTAATATCCGAAATTTTGGAACTTTAAAAATAAATATATAGCGTTACGATTTTAAAATAATCGCGTTAAAAAAGGGTTATAGAATTAATCCAAGAGAATATTTGATTATTAAATCAAATTAGACGATGGAATATTTGAGATGATTAGTGGAACGCGTCAATAAATATTACGAACGAATAACGTTATAACGTTATAAACGTTGCGCGTTAGGGCTAGCGATTTTAATCTCATAAATAATGGATTATGACTCGGAAGGTCATATTTTCGTATATGAGATAAATCTATCAAGACAAATAGATTATTCATGAATTACTATTACGAAATTTGGATAAATATTGGATTGAACGAGATGTATCGTGGGACGGAACGTGGTATTTCCCATGCACTCATTTTTCCCTCTATCATTTTCCTCCTTTCCACTCCAATCTCACGCACTCACCTCTTCACTCCACCTTTCTTCCATTGCCAACCACCATCACCCTTCCCTACCTGCCACCAACCCTGCCACCAGCCAGCCAACGCAGCCAACAAGATCAACCTCCGCATCAAGCATCAAGCATCACACAACAATCATCATCTCCTTCATCTCACACCACACCTTCACCATCATCTTCACGATCATCATCGACGCCATAAGACGAAGGGCAACAGCAAGCCAAGGAAAGGACCAATGCCAGTAGTTCGAGCAGTGGACATCGACGGATTTGTTCATGTGATCGTGTGCATCGTGGATCATCGACAATCGAGGTAACCTCACTCGTACGAGATGCCTCTTTTATTCGATTACAAGCGTTCTTGGCATCCGTGTATGTTTTGGGACATGTTTTGATGTGTGAGGAATGGATTGTATGCGTTTTAATGACGATTGAAGGATCCGTGTGCATCGGACGATAGTTTCTGAACATTCTGGGCTGCAAATGCGTCGCGCACGCGACCATCCTGGGTCGCGATCGCGACGGGAGAAAAATCGGCATTTTGGCATCACAGTATTGTCGCTCCCGCGACGGCCTTCTGGCCAAGAAATTGTCTATTTCGTGTAAACATAAATACGTATTTGAGATATATATATATATACCTATACGCTTGGAAATATAGCACTTAACGTGCATATATGATCACGTTTGATATGTGGTGGGATATTTGGGGTTGAAATGAACTAGAGTACACTCCAATACATTATATATGTCCTCTCAAAAAATAAATGAAAGCGACCTCAAACGATTAATAAAAAAGAAACGGAGGATGTAGAGCGTAGTCGCACTATCGGTGTGAACTAATTAAAAGCGAACGAATAAGAAATATCGCATCTCTGAACTTGTAAGGTCAACATTGACGTCCTTTTTGGATCCATTGGATCGTTGGTCGTTTTCCTTGGAATTATTGAGAAGGTCAAACATGGTGTTCCTTCTTTGATCCATTACGATCATTTGTTGCATTCTTGAATAGTCTTGGTGGTTTGGGTTTGAGTCATTGCACTTCAGTGTTATCCATCTGAGTCATCGTCACGGGTAAGAACTAATTAGGGAACGATAGACATCCCCCATCCTCTTTGCATGCATGCAGCGGCTTCTACGCCGTTGTGGCGGGACCACGGGTTGCTCTCTGCAGGGAGGCCCAAATTATCTCAATACTGACAAACGATATCTCATTGAATGCGCACAAGAGGTGCAAGCCGACGCACAGAGTAGGCAAGTGCGAAAACATAATCTATTGGGTAGCCCGGATGACGATTGACATCTTTATTTCTGTTCTCCGAGTCGGTCATATCCTTGGAGTTGTCGTTTGTGAGTTAAGTCATAAACCCTAATTAAATGCAAAAGAAAAGAATGACTCTTAAAAGCGATACGAAGCCATATAAAACAATATAAAACGATGTTGGTTGATATGACGCTCATATTTTTCTATATTATATAAAAATATTTTAGGGACTTTCGGCGGTCACCATAGCCTTTAACGAAAGTTTCCTGTAATTAGGATTCATACACCCGAGGTTGATGAGCTTCATTGGCTCACGGTTATGTTTTTCAATTACAGATATGTCCCCAACAGCACCTGAAGGCTCTTAGTGTGAGGTTGCATGCATATAGATGAATACACGTACTTCGGATATTATGACAGATCAGATGTCTATATTGTTTAATGTAATAATCGATCTGCATTGCTTCTGCTCCAATGCTGTAATTAAAACAGATATTCGAAGTTATAAGTTATGACTGTGGCTACTGTTTATAGTTTTCCTTGACTTCTATACCCTTAAACACATTCGGTTTATTTAGTCTTGTCACGGACCCAGACAACCAGCATATTTCGACACGGAATGACAAGGACGTTATATAAAGCAATATAAAGGAATGACGCCCATATAAAGCAATGTAAACGTGTCTTTCGGCACGGAAATCCGAGGGCGTTACAATTAAATTATCATCGTTCATGCGTATTTTTGTCTGAGCTCATTTGATCCCCTTTTATAGGCTGAGAGGATGAGAACCTGTGAGTGTACTGTTCAAATGTTGACAGTTTTGTCTGTTTGCTCACAGCCCTATCACTGATGTTAACAGACTAACTTCAGTTTTTCTGATCATAGTATAGATTTTTCATACCTCAAAATTTTGATTTGATCAATCCTTTGATCCTTGTCCAACCTTGCAATCACATTTGCTGCACTCAGTCTGCTGTCACTTAGTCTGCACCCAGTATCGTTGAGATCTCGTTTGTACTTGGTCACTGCTGCAACCTCGTCTGTACCCAGCACTGCTCCAACCTCTTCTGCATTGCTGTGTTGGTCTTTATCAACAAAATTGATCCTAGATCGTGAAACATTTGTAGGTTTTTTGTTGTCCATGTATGTGTTAGCTGTCTTGCTGAAATCACCTCGTAATGGTCTGCATATGATGATCCACAATGCTCTTTATCTGTGATCGTCTGTTCTTCCACATCAAACCTACACTGCAGATTACTAACCTGATTTCTAGCCTAAGCACACTAACTACATCATGGTTTTCTTCGTAAGTTTTGTTTATCAATTTTTATACAATTGGAGGGATTGCACATTCCTATCACTTGTATTCTACTCTCTCCGTCCCCTAAAAAATATGATGTTGCATCATCACTGTATTATTCAACTCGTTTTTTGAGGGGTTTCGTTATTCGTCCAAACGACGTAAGAAAATTACGTCACTGGTTAAAGTTAACATGTATAATTTAAACTATCATCGGTATTTCACTATAATTTTGTATAAAATAATGTTTGATTATCACGCGGATGATTCGTAACATGAAAAACTTTATCGCTTACATATGCTTATGTTGCGTTTATTATGGGACGTAGGTAGTACAAATTAGGAAGTCTACTAATTGCACTTGTGAACTTACACATATATTAGTAGGAATAAAAATAGAAAATAAAACGGGTAAGAAATCACAAAAGATTCTACAAGTCTTCGCCTTTATAGTTTACTCAAAATCCAAGTGTTAAAGAACAGTAGGTTACTACAATGTCAAGCGAAACTGCCCGAGGTTTACCCTTCTAACCCCAATCGAGCAGTTGTTTAACCGCATGAAGAATTAGTTCTCACGAGGATGAATTCAGTTGAAAAAATCACAGCAACTGAAATGAAGAGATCTTGTGTAAAAAATAGCTTAGTGCGAGCTCGAGCATGAACTTATCCTCTATCCCTGGTACACGTATGATCGTGTATATTTACTGTATTGGGTTTGAACCTAATCTGAAACTCTAATATTAAAGCTTTATAATTCATGTGGTCATGGATTCATTTCCTAATAATATAAAAAGTATTGAACATTATCTTTTACGTTGAACAAACTGATAACGAATTGTGTTATTGGAGGAATGTAGGGTATATTTGAAATGGTGGCTGCAGATAAGATCTTGCAAAGCCTTGCTGGCGTGCCGAAGTTTGAAGTGACAACAACCCCCAAAGATCTCAGGTGAAAAACTAAAAATATCTGTATGGGAATGTTTGCTCGAGTTAGAAGCATTTTGATTTGATTCCATCAAAATTGATATCAACAACTTGGTTTCTTTATAAACCCTTGTTTAAAAATATTGTTTCTTCGATTTTTTTAATGAACCTAAGATGATTTCAAGTAACTATTCTAAAACAGTTGATAATGCGAGGTTCTCAAATAATAACGCACTAGGACTACCTGTTAAAAAAAAAAAAAAACACACACACACGGACAAGTATAATCTCCTGTGTTATTGGGTACACACAAATTTTTCAATGATTGATAACTACCAGTCTTATATTTTACAGTTTGTGGTTCCTGTTCTTCGTTTTTTTCTCCCCACTCAAAATAGACTCTGATTTCTATTTGAGGTCTCAGTATCTTCTATACGGTATGCGAATATGCACTTCACTATCGGGAACGAGTACTGATCCATACACACATCACCAGTCATAAGGAAAAAGAACGAATAGGGATGCTTGGTTTGGAAAAGGGCTGGTCGCCACCACAGAAGTCGTTTTGCATAACTATCTGACAACATAACCTAACATTTGCTGGTTGCCTAAATTATTTTGTTTGATCTAATCCTTCTCCTTGATAATCCTTCTCCTTGCAATGACAGGCTCGAGGAGGGCTAATGTTGGATCCATGGGCTTTCATCAGTGTCGACCTCAAAGCCGGTTGTGATCGTTGGATCCATGGACTTTCATCAATGTCGACCTCAAAGCTGGTTGTGACAAGATCTTGGTTGTGATTGTTGGATCCAGGGATTTCCATCAGCGTCGACCTCAAAGCTGGTTGTGATTGTTGGATCCATGGATTTTCATCAGCTTCAACCTCAAAGCTGGTTGTGACAAGATCTTGGTTGTGATTGTTGTATCCATGGACTTTCATCAGCGTCGACTTCAAAGCTGGTTGTGGCAAGATATTGCCCATCATTGACAAGGTTGTTTGTGGGCTTTCTCCGACGACCACAAATGTCCACAGAAGAATCGAAGTTCAAGTTCTGCTATTTTTTGGGGCTTTGGCTCGTCCTGTCTCGTCCAATGCTCGATTAATATGACTCAGGTGCGAGTGTTGCAGCATGTAACAACTGGGTAGGCGTTTCATGACATTTGGATATGGACGTTGAACGGAAATTATATGACACCGTATCATGCAAGTCTTTAATGACCGTTCACTGTATTCAATATCTGATTGTTATTATTTGTGAGTAGCGATCTGGGAAATACCAACTGATTGTTTTCTCCATATATATCTACATCAGATGATATCTCTGTCACAGGTTGAATTATTTCAGTTGGTGACTCTATAGCTGTCAAGGACATGTATCCATAATTACCCACAGCCAGAGGATTTTCGTTGGCGTTGTCTTTGTCACTCTAATGTGGCATTAGACCAGGCTTAATAATTGTGTCGTTGTCTTGTATGTCTCTTTTACGTGTGAGAATCCACCATTGTTATTATTTCAATGTCTATATGAGTTCAATTTTGTATTGGATTGTATTAGCGCAGAGTTCATATTCCATGTTATAAGTATAAACAGCAATGCACTCACACGGGAGTGAGAATAAGGTGTTTGGACTTTGGGATAAGGTGAGTGAGAGAAACCAAAACTATTTATTACTGGGAGTGAGAGCAGTTGTTTCATTTTCGATGTGGGTTGGGTTTGCGGCTATTGAGTGCTTTGATGTGGAGTTGTGGGGGTTTGCGTTTGTGTCGTTGTACCCAGATTTCTTAACCCGAGGATTCATCGTGGTTGTGAAGTTGTCTCCTTATTTGGTCGGAAGAGCTTTCCTTCAATGACGAGAAACGGGGACTTTTTCATGATGAGTCGGGGTGTCCTGCATTCGATACTAGATGGCGCTATAATGTGATGGATGTTGTTGTTAGAGAGTGGATAATGGTCAAGAACCAATTTTCAAGTTGTCTAAGACTCAGGGATAGTAATCCAGGTATTTTCTGGAAACTGGAAGTGGCTTTCGTCATACTCGATCGGAAGTGACATCCATTCATTCTGCATCAAGGAAATGCTAAAATTTTCAGCATTACCAATCAGAAAGGGTTCTGGTTGGTGCTTCTGAAGATATTTGCTTCGACGTTAATTTTTTCTTTTTACCAATTGGGTTCTCTATAGCTACATTAGCTTTTTCCTTAGGTTCTGCCAACCGAGGTCGCATTTTATCCGATAGATACATGCATCACCCTTTCGTGTATTGTGACATGCTGTTTGTTTGACTAAGAGTCTAAGAGCTCCAGTTTAAGTTTCAATTCGAATTGGGGTATGATTACGAACTAAGTATGATATTGTTTGGTAGCGGTTGCTAGTTTGATTTCACTAATTTGTGAGCAAGGAATCGAAACATATGGCTAGATGGCTATCTAGACGAAAAGCCCATGTTAGATTTGATATGTAAGGGGTGTGAAAAAAATTTGAACCAGCCTGACTGCCACTTTCTATTGATTGGATAAGATGGTTTATTGTACACTTTCCTTAGTTTTGCTGCAAGTACTTCTGGACTTCAGAGCAAACCTCGTCTTTTCTTCCCCGATATGGCGCCTTTTGTCGATAATCTTTAAAAAATCTGCTCTTGGAAGATTTATGAGCACTCCTTGAATCTTCATTATGGGAAACCATAGTTACCAAACAATTGCGTATACAAATTCGTTTCCAGGTTTCTACCTTTACTTGTATAGAACAGTCAATTCTACCTAGAAAAGGCTTGATAATCGTGCAAAAAATTTCCCTGTCAATGACCATACAATACAAGGTGCAGGATGATCTTTCTGTGTTCAGTAGATAAATACAATATGCAAAGTTATAGTTGTATACTTGTGATCTTCAACCCATTAACTCTCACCATAACATCAAGCCATCAACTGATTAACCTTCTTGTTGGTAAAAATGAGAGCAACAGCACCTCTGACTCTGTACTAGAATCAGGAATATACAGGTGCTTCATGATTTTAGGACGCTTCTTAGCATATAGCAGTGGCCTTTCGTAATTTTTTCATGCCTATACTTTCTCATCCATACGGAAATCAAGTATTCACCTGTAAAATCCAACGAAAAAGCTAGAGGGCCGGTAAGACTACGAGGCTTAAGTCACAATTCTCCTCGTACATCGGCACAGTTGCTATAAAAATGTTACATAATAAAAAGACAGGTACAAGGAAAGTCGATGGAGGATCAGAGGGTTTTTATTATTATTATCGAGTGTGCATCCGTCGACTGGGAAAAAATCAGACAATTATTGACGACGGTCACAAATCATCGCTAACAAACTGCAGACACTAGTAGTTGTTACACGTATTCAGTTGTAATACAAGTGTGTGAATAGTATATTAAGCAATGTAACGAGTGTATGTACACAGCACTATAAATACTCTCTCTTGTGTTACATGGTGACTAGATCGAGTTGATCTCACCATTGTTTACACGGTATCAAAGCAATATAAATCCAAGTCTAAGTATCTTTCTTTCTTTTTTATTTTTTCATCTCAAATGAATTTCTATGATGGTTAGTGCACAACATGCTATTAACATGTAGCATCCTTATCGCGTAATTAACAGCAGCTACAATGGCTCGCCAAGTATGATGCTGAAGTTGAGAAATAACAGAAGTCCCATTATTATGTACTCCAATGTTTTTGATATTCCCTTTTCAAAATTTACATTTGTTAAATTAATTCCAATAAACTATCCTGCATATTTTACTGAATATAAGAACCCGTTTAATCATGTTTATTGTTATTTTCAATTTATATAAAGTGAAATTTTAGATTGACTTTTTTGAATTATAACTATAAATATTGTTTCTTGTTATTATCAACTTTCATAAATTATGAAATCATGTTCGATCATAGTTTTCATCTTATTAAAACAAAATTTTGAATTTGTAATTTTCAATCATATAATCAAACACATTCTTACATTAAATTATTGAACCGATAAATGCGAGTAGATTTGATCATTTGAAATGCTGTAATTTGAAAACATTTGAAATCGCTTGGGAAAAACGCAACATTGGAAAAACAAAGTTCGGCGCGAAAAACACGCGGACCAAGTCTCGTTGACCAAGTCTCCTCTCTCACGCTTATAAATACTCCACTTCCCCTTCGCCGCCGATCCCTTCTCTCTCTATCGGATCGTCGGCGATTGAGACGAGGACGATGCGGCGATCATCGAGTAGAGGATGAAGCGGCGATTGAGACGAGGACGTTGTGGTGAGGCCTCGTCTCGATCGCCGATGAGGACGAGCAGGGATCGATTTCGAAGCAGCGAATGAAGCGGAAGATGAAGCAGCGATTAGTGTCAGTGGTGAAGAATCCTCTCCTCCCTTCAATTCGTTCCGTCATCTAACGGTAATTTTTGTTTCCGATCCTTGATTTGTGGTTTTGTAAACCCTAGGGTTTCGAGGATTTGTACGACGTAAACTTGTTCCTCGACGCAGCTGTTGGTTGTTGTGGAATTTGGTGGACGAATGAGTTTTGGTATTCGATTTTGGTTTAAATTGGGTACTTTTCTCATCGATTGGAACTCTGGTTTTTTCAGGTTTGTTTTGCACAGCAGATTGAGGGATGAAGTAGGGAAACGCCTCTCCTTCCCCCACGGTTGAGAAAAGGGATTTTCTCGATCTCCGGTGATGGAGAGACGCAAACGCTTTCTGTATTCCTATTGTATTGGAAGCAGCGTTCGATGATGACAGGCACAGCCAACGACGAGGATGAAGCAGTGAAAACTCCCTCCCCTTCAATTCGTACCTTCATCGAACGGTATCTTTCAATTCCAAGCATTGATTTATGGTTTTGTACACCATAGGGTTTCGTGATTTGTGTATTCTGTAAAGAATTGTGGTTAGTGTTGATCTCATTAATTTGTATGTAATGTTCAAAGCTTTGATTCTGCTTTACCAATATCTGCTAGTTGTTGGTTTATCAGAAATTTCCCGGTTAGGGATTATCTGCAATTAGGGCTCCAAATGAGTCGAACTGGCTCGTGAACCTGTTTGGCTCGACTCGACAAAAACTCGACGAGTATCATTTATTAAAGTCGTGAGTCAAACTTGAAATTAAATGAGCCAAACTTGAGTCACTCATGATTCGGCTTGATAGGCTCACGAGGTGGCTCATTTATAAACTCATGAGTCGGCTCGATTAAATGTTTGTTTACGGCTCGAGTTTATATATGTGCATAATATTTGATTTTCATAATTATATACACAATATAATTAATATAGTTTGTATAAAATTTATTTTTCATAAAATTTCTAGGTTGTGATTTTGATAATAAGTTTTTTTACTTAAATATCAATGATATTATAATTTGTTTATAAAAGACTCGACTCGACTCAACCTCGACTCGGCTCGATTAGGCTTGAGTGAATAAATGAGTCGAGTCAAGACGAGCCCAAGCCTTACTATTTATGAAACAAGCCTGATAAGCACGGTTCGATTAGGCTCGAGTCAAGGTTGAGTCTACTGTTTATATAAACGAGCCGAGCCCAAGCCATGTCTAACTCGGCTCGGCTCAGCTCAATTGCAGCCCTATCCGTAAAATATCTCAAACTTTGGGTTTTTGAGTGACTGTTGGGTTGGACGAACCAGTTTTGTGGTTCCATGTTGGTTTGAATTCTCATCTTCGGCTAGATTAGATTCTCATGTTTGTTTTGGATTCGTATGATTTTTCAGGTTTGTTTTGCTGAAACGGAATACAGAATGCAGCGGGGGTGCATTGGTCAAATGCGGAATACCGAATTACGGAAATAGGGAACATGGAGTATGGAATAGGCGGAAAATGTACATAGAAGACGAAACCCGGATCCACGGAATACGGAGAAACGGTGATCTTTCTCCTTTGGATACTATCCACAGAACATAGATCTAGAGGTGAGAAAACAGAAGGTTTTGAATTTTCTGTTTTGATGTGATTAGGTTTCTGTGTGGATGTGATTAGATTTCTGTTTGTGTTTAGGTTATTGAATTTGGTATAGCTTCGGTTTTGGGTTAATATTATTTTTGACGTTAGGTTTTTAATTTCAAAGTTTTGTGTGTGTGAGAGACAGAGAGAGAGTGTGTGTGTGTGAGAAACATCTATTCTGAAAGTTTAATTTGAAGAACAATAGAGAATTTCAATTGGGACCAGAGTTCATCTTCTTCGGTTGTTTCAAACCATCTTTTTACTTTCTTTTTCAATTTTTCTTTCGTTTTACTTTGTTTTGGGTTTTTTTTTAATTATTGTTGGATCTATGCAAGTTTGAAATTGGAATTTCTTGTGGGATTCCTTTGTTTTTTCTGATTTTTAGTTGCTTTTCGTGGTAGACCTAGGTATTTTCTACTCATTTAGTTTCTGAGTTGCCCTTTTATGCTGTGATTAGAGGCTGGAATGATATGCACCTGAGTTAAAGGAATGATATGGAGTGTTGAATGGGGTATATGTATTTTAAGCTGGGTTTGTGGTGCCACCATATGGGCTTTATTTGATTAGGAATTGGATACGACGATCAAGTAAAGTGAGCCAAAAACATAGCAGGATTTGGGCTGTTTAGTGGTGCCATGATGTGGAGTTCTGAGCTGTTTTTATATAGTGGAACTAATCGAAATTCAGCAGGGTTTTGTGGAATTCAGTAGTCTGAGCTTTTTAAGAATTGAAACTAATCAAAATTTAGGAGGACTTGGCGGAATATAGTAGCTTGAGTGATGATTTGGAATCTGGAATTCGAAATTAATGTGAAATCTGCTTTATTTTATTGAATGTGCATTGTCAACCTTTTTTCAGTTTTCTTTTTAAATTTGTGTTTTCTCGACCTTTTTAGTTTTTTCAGAATTTTTTGAATTTCTGTTTTCATAGACCCTGCATCGAACAAATACTCTCTTCACCATGAGGGTATTTGTGGATAGTATTCCGAGGATCGAGAGTGTTTGATCATTTTCCTAGGTGGAAAACTGGATTCCCGGAACCCTATGGCCGGTGGAAACGATATGCAGACCCCAACGATTGTACTGCCGGACACCAGAAACCGGACCCCGGAGCCCACATGACCCAAGCCCCATGCACTTGAGCCCTGAACTCCTCACCCCTTCAAATCTGGGCCATGCTTCCCGATTATCTCCTGTCCCGGAGTACTGATCATGGGCAACTCAGGTATCGTTTATGGCTACTTTCATGCTTGTTTTGTTTACGTTTTATGCAGTTATGCTGGTTTTGACTTGAAACCAAGAAGCATGAAAATTAATTGCTGATGTTTGTGGTGGGCAGTGGATATCGCTGTATTATATCGTCTTGGGATAATTGGACTGAGCGGGATGGAGGAGCTGTATTTGTTTGCCTAGAAAGATAACTTTTGGTGGAGAAATTGATGTTTGAGATGCAGAAGTGCTTCCACTGTTGCAGTCAAGGATGCAACTGTTCCAAAACCTAAGCACGCTGCTGCTGATGTGTTCGTCAGCCTTAGGTATGATAACTGTCATGCTTTTTTATTTTCTGTAGTAAATTGGTTTTGATGTTTGTTCTAGATTATTATTTCATGTTCCAACTTCAATATTAATTTTTACGTGCTTTTCAGATTTGCAGGGCACTTAAGTTTGTTATTCAGCGACACGGAACACTTGGCCATCATCAATATCACGGTTTGGTTTGGCATATCTTTGATTTTCGATTTTTAATATAGTTCATTCTCAGTTTTGCTTTTCAATTGTTGTTCTATGCTATTGGAAATTTTAATCTCTTAATTTTTTATTCTGTTTCAACAGCTTAGTGGTGATAGTATCCTTGCATATCTTTTGAGCAACATCCGTAATATGATGTTCTTGTGTTTCTAGATGATGATGAACAATTGATGATAGAGACAACTTCGTAGATGCCATAATTTGATAAAGTCTTAGGCTATCTGTTAAAGGGTGCATATTTGGACAATTCCTTTTTTGGAAGCTTTAAGTGTCATGGCAGTGATCGTGATTGGGGGGTTTTATTCAAATATCGTTTACAATTTTTGGCGGGTTTTTGTTTGATTGGACCTTGTCGACAAGTTAGGAAATGTACTTTGGCCTTTACAGACCCCTATCTAGAGCTCCTTTCTGTGGCAAGTGATGGTGTCTGGATAGATAAGGATAAGTTCTGTTTTCTTCGTTTATCCCTGTATCTACCGTATGGATTCAATGAGTGCAGGAAGGCGAATTCGAGAATTCTTGCCGATGATGTGCTGAACCAACTGATGTGAGCACCTTATACCATTTTTTTTATTTGTGAAATAAGACAATGTGTTTGGATTGGTGTCTTATTTTTTTAACTCCTTAATGTGATGCAGATTAATAGGATTTGTGTAATTAGACCTGAGGATCTTGGGGGCTAAGTTTGGCTATGAACCCATCTCCAATTCGCATGCAGCTGGTGGTAGAAGCCGCAGAGGAATGTAGAAGTACTCTTGGGAGGCAAATGAATAAGTGGGGAGAGCGAATAGGAAAAGCTCTATTGGTTCACTAGAGGACTCATGTGTTAGAGCATCAAAATATGAGATAGATAAGAGCTCCCACCGTTGCACTCAACCAAGCTTCTTCAAAACCTTGCTATCTTAAAACTTCCAAGTCAGAAAGTCAGCAACGCTTGAGGTAGTTTTCTAATGGTTCCTTCGGCGCTTTTTGTTAAATTTTTAAGGTTTTACTGACATTGTCTTTGTGTTCACTGGTGTTTATACTAGTTGTTAGGTGATCCTTGAGGCATTTTATGAGTTCTGTTGGATGTCATTTATTTCCCAAACCTTGACTTGCTGGTATTCAATAAATGACTACTTGATATTCAAATTTCATTGTAGGTTGGTATCTGGAGATAGATTGGAAGGTAGTAATTTGATTAAACGAATTGAGCTGGGTTTTGCATCCTCTGTTGAATAGTAAGATTCAGTCTTTCACCCGAATTAAGTTCTTTTGGTCTGATCAAATAATTTTAAAGTATCAGTCGCACACTAAGTGTTATTATTTTGGCCCTTGTTTGAGTCCCTTATCCATGTTATTGTCATTTATTTACCTTGGAACTTTTGTAAATCAGGTTACAGACTTACAGTAGATTTCAAAGTTGTATCCATTGTTTCATGGGTTATAAACTAAATGCAAATTATGGTCTGCCATGTGGATTTCTAAATGCTGCTTACTGCCAGTTTTCTTTTCTTGAACCTTTGTACTTTTCCATTGGTACTTTGTGGCTCGATTGATTAGAGCAAGCACGGGGTATTTCCTTGTACTCCAAATGTAAAACTAAGTTGTTTTGTTTCTGCTTACTGTAACTTTGGGTGTAAATCACACCTAGCTATTAGGTGGTCCATGACCGTTACCAAAAGGTGCATCCTATTTAGTTGCATATGTTCATCTTTACAATCTGAGGATCCTTGTTTTATTTTCTTATTTCAGCTCTTCCGATGATGGGAAAAAATTTCTGAGAGTTCTATCTCAATGTATAAATCTGGCGGTTATGATGGTTTCTGCCTTTGATGAGGTGCAGGCTGACACATAGAAACGGAAAGTGCAGATACAGGATGCTAGAGGAGGAAACAGGGACAGAAAATTGAGAGTATGCCGCTGCTGGTGAATGAGAATGGGGTCAGAGACTCACTGTGCTGCAACTCCTTGATGCAGAGAAGAAAGAATGTACAATCTGAAACCTTTTATCTGGTCCATCTATTGATGCTTCTGTGCACCACATCTACCAAGTTCACACCTCAAACTTGTGAGTTCGTTTTTACTTTTTCTTTCTTTGTGCTCTCGCCTTGAGGTTGTCTATGTCTTTTGTGTTCTCTGCACTATATACATCAAACAAAACTTTGAAGTTGTCTATCTTCATTGCTTCTCACCTACAGGTGTTCCTATATTTGTCATCGATAGGCAAGGGTATTAAGAATTATATTACTTGTAGATAATTAAATATGATTACTTCTAGTACTCTCTTCGTTTTGTGGCGATTGCTGGATTGATGCCTTAAGTGGTCTTAACCTCACGTTGGTTAGGAACTAGAATGAGGCATTCTAATGGGTGCTATGGTTGTAATCATTATGCTTATATCTTAAGAAGCTACTGCTGGTTATTCTTCATTAATTTGGGCGTGTTACTTAACTCATCGGTATTTAGTACCGTGATATGCACTTATGCAGGAATACAGCTTGGGGTTCCCTTCTCGGGCCAGGCCACGCTCAACGACATCCAGCAAAGAATCCAAAGGATCACTTGTAGTTGGACCTGAAGGGGGGTGAGTACAGATCTAGGTGTTGTTCACTTTTTTAAGTCTCTTGCCTGTGTTGTCAGCTGCATTAATATTGTTCTGCAATCTGTGGCTGCTCACTTGACATTTTTTTGTACATGTCATATTGCTACTTTGATCTTTCAGATTCAAGGAGAAAGAACTGATGACGATGATTGAAGTGGGTGTTGCCTAGGTTGTACTTTGGCCTCAATCCCTTCATGTTGAGTGTGCAACAAAAGCACTTTACCGTTGTCTGATTCCCAAGGATGAGCCAGTCTTCAACTTTTTCTGGTAAGGACTTTTAACTTATTCCTATGCATGTTCTAATTTCTCCAGGATGTCTGCAAGTTTCTTACCCATGTGGGTCTCTGATTAGAATTAGAATTCCAGCTACATAAATAGAAAGTTTTCAGTGTTGTATAGTCCGTTGATCATGTTATGTCCATGGGACAAAATAATGTTTTTTTAGTTCTGGTAGTCATTCAATTTTTTTTTTGTATATAAATCTGATCTTCTTATTGGTAACAGCGATTGATGACGAAGCAGCGGACAACGAGGAAGAAACTGCCATTGTTAACAGTGGTGAAGGTTCCCCCTTCATCCCCCGCTCCCATTGAATGGTAAATTTCGTTTCCCACCCTTGATGTATGTGTTTTGCTTCACCCTAGGGTTTCGGTTGATTCGTGTAATCTGGGAGTACTTGACACCTGAACGAAGTACTAACATTTAATCATTAAAGCAACTAATATCTTGCACACATTTACATTTATTATTGTTCCTCTTTAAATCTAATTAACAACTATAATGACTTCCTAGCCGATATTATCATACACATGTAATCGTCTTACTGCAAGGGTAGACTTGCAAATATCTTTGAGCTGCTGACTTGCTTCTTCTAGTGGTACACCTCCTGGTATATTCAGGACTGACGTGCATAATGCATTACCAGTATGTGTTTCATTCAGAAGTGTTCCCATTCATTTAGATATTTGTCTCTGCCTTCTTGTTTAAACCTGTTATGTTCCCGCCGAATGTTGATCTCGAATCCAAGACATGTACAAGAACGTACATATTTCATTTGTCAATCCTCTTCTGATGGGTTTTCATTGTTAAAACCTAAGGTATCAACGAGATTTGCTTGTTAATCGAGTTGCCTCAGTTTGCCAATCCTCTTCTGTTTTTGCTCTGCCTTGACGTTGAATCCTGTGTCGGTGTCTGTCTAAGCTGATGCGTTTGAATTTCTTTGTGCCTGTTTTCTTTGTCCCCTGTCTGTCAGAGTACTGTTTTTTTTAGGTTTTAATGGTTTGTTAGTTTGAACTTTTATGGTGGTCTAGGGGGTTTAGCTTGTCTCTGTGTCTAATAAAGCCCCTTGCACATTCCAATATTGGTGTGAGAGTTGTATTACGTGCAGAAGATAACTTTTGCTTGACTCAGAAAGTGTTCATCTTGCTCTGGCCTTCGAGATCGTGATGATTTAGTTTTAAGACGGGGAGTATTTTATGCTAATCCTCTCGAGTTCTGATGCTTTAGGCTTTAGCCATGGACGATGGATGTGGAGCTAAAATATGAATAAATATGGGGAAAATGAGTTTGTGGTCAGTACAAATAAATTTATCTGTGGTCTTTATTTATTTTTTTTGAATTTAGAAAATCAATTTTAAATGGTGATAATTGGATTTTTCCTAGTCACGTATAAACATATTTGTGATTAGCCATAAATTCGACAAATCTAATGAATATATGTTGTTGCTCTACTCTTATTTTGATTCCTCTTTCTGTGATCCCTGAAGTAGAGGATGCTACTCCCTCCTTTTTATAATAATTTCAACATGACATATTAATCACATTATCTATTACGTAATTTGATGGGTTATTTTTTATTGATAAATGATATGATATCATATTAAATTTTATTTTATTTTATTTTGCTTAGGATTACAGTTTATACCTTATATTTTTTTTTATGTTTCATGATAAATTTATAAAAAATATCATTTGGTTGTTCTGCAGATCATTCGTAATACGATTAGCTTTATGTCTACATGTATAAACGTTGTAATTAATATGAGACGGAAGGAATAAGACAAATGTAGGTTGAGTAATACACTGAAGTCCATAAGCTCAATATCTTATGAAGGGCGACATGGGTACGCGAATAGTGCGACATTGCTGGGGAGAAAATTTTACGGTGATTCATGGCTTTGCTTAATTTTACGGTGGAAATGTTAAGTTCATCTAACGACTACATACCCTTAAGCTCGCCCTTTGGGAGTATCTAAGAGTATAGTTCCAGTAGATTTTTTGTGAGTCCTAATCAATCATCAAAATCAGTGTACGGTTGTTAGACTTTGCCATGGATAAAATGTGGTCGAAAAACTTCACTTTTGGGATTCGTCACGCGTTAAGTTTGACGTAGAGATCAGTTTCAAGTCTATGGTGTCACGTCATGGATTCAAAACCTCTTGAGAGTAACATCGCACATGAAATGAAGTCTTTTGTAGGTACAAATGATAACACAGTGTGAACCGGATTTTTTACAAGACAAGGACCTTGTTGAGTATGAAAAGAGAGGTTGGTCCGGCCAATGTGGTCATTTGGGAGTTGGAAGAGGCAACAAAAAGCGAAATTTTGGATAATTTAATAGAAAAACGATTCACAGTTAACGTTGATTGAAAGAAATTAATTACCTAATATTTATGAAATCTTCATCTGAAAAATAGATGATTTGATTAAAACGAAAATCTCATAACCTCTAAAAAAACAATGGATGTAATTATTTAAGTTTGACAACTTTTGGGTTTTATTACTCGAAGGAACCACCCTGGTTAATAACCAAACTGTCCCTTGCAGTCTGGTTTTTTTCTTTTTTTCCCTGATTGCAGTCCAAACATGACGAAGGATGGTGAGAAAGAGACTTATTACTAATGTTTTTGTCCTTTTCTTTTCTGTTGAGATCAAAGACATTTTTATTTGTTTTTCATCTGAAGTTCTATTTACATTTTGTTCTTTATGTCATATCTTATCGTTTGCACCGTAGATGGTTTGCATATCTACTAGAGTTATGTCTCCCATGTAATGCAATCCATACAGATTCCAATATGAGTAAAATGTAAGAAAACTTGTAATGAAGATTTTTGTCTAAGATATCGTTTTAAGTCATTCTTGGTTCAATAGACCCTATAACCGCAAAATGACCTCTAAATCGTTTTTTAGTAAATGACCACTTTAATAAATCCGTTTTTATCCTCTTCATTTTGAGGGGTCGCACAGCACAGTGCCCTGCGACGCTGCGGCTTGTCGTGATCGTTGCAGATTTTAATTTCTGGCGATGAACCATTTCTAAAACTCCTAGGGGCATTATAGCCTTCGAGTTGGATTTGCTGACGCAGCAGCTTGCATCATTTTGGCCTGTCAAGTTCCTTTTTTAGTGTATTTTTGTTCATTACTTCTTGTCCTTTTAGTTTTTCTTTTCTTTTTCTTTTTTGTATGGGTTCATTTTAGTTTTTCTTATTGTCCGTTTCTTTCTCTCTTTTTTTTCTTTTTGGTCAACATCTTATTCTCCGTTTATTGCTAAGGCCATTAAATACAAAAAGATTTATTATTTACATATCTTTGCATATGAAAAACTAAAAATCACGCATTTATTGTTTTGCATCAGATACCTTTAATAGTGAAAAAATAAATGATGCTACAATAACGTAATAAATCTGATAGGCTATTGTAACAATCCGATCCAATATTTGATGGAGGAGGAGATTTTGGGAGGAGAAGACATGGAGGAGGAGAATACGGTGGTGGTGTGAGGAGGGAGACGATGGTGACGCGATGGCGAGAGGCGACGGGGGTGCGAGGATTGAGGTTGGGGTTGATGGGAGTATTGTGTTTGGGAAGATTGCTTTTAGATATTGTTGTTTTAATATTATATATTGTATAATAGAGAATCTGATGTAGTTGTAGATAAATAAAAATACTGAAAGAAATATAAAAGATGAGTTTTAGAGATAAAATAGAGAACGGATTTGTGGGGCTGAATTTACTCCAACCAACATGAGTGTTTACTTGTTTTTATTTGGATTGATGGCAACTAATCGTCATTTTTATTTTTTTCTTATTTTTTGACTTTTAAAATTTTTATAGTTTGGTGATTTTTGTGTTTAATACAGCCATGTTGGCTGGATTAAATCCAACTCCATAATCCCGAATAAAGAATCTTTTAAACGTATCTGATGTGAATGCTTTAAGTTTCCTATGTTCTTAATTTTAAACCCCTTCATCATCAGTTAAGGGGTTGTTTGATATTATTATTCAAAATTATAAAAATCAAAATCCATAATAAAAATAAAAAACGATAATTAAAATTGAAATTATTTTATAGAAGAAATTTTTTTTGTAAAAAGAATTATCGAATATTATATTCAGATGAAATAAAAATTTGAAATTGAAAATCTTTTTTTCCCTTTGTTTCTTTTTTTTTTTTTTTTGGTTTACTACTCTCGTTTCATCCGCTTCAAAAACAGTAATACGAAAATTCATTTTTGTGTCATCAATCAATGAAATGAAAAATAAAATAAAATACCAAACATGTTCTAATAATGTAGGGATTATTTGGTATCGTTCTCTGTTTGAAACCAAAATCAGTGACAGAAAGAAAAAAGCAACAACGAAAATCGAAAACAATTTTCAAAACAAAGTGATTTTTTTTAAAGATAGTTTTGAATACTCCACTTAGATGAATTAAGAAACAAAAATGGAAAATCTTTTTTTTTCTGTTTATGTTTCATGCATTTGATAAAAAGAAATAAAAAAACCCAACAATTCTATTATATTAGCCAACGAAACGAAAACAGGAAATAAGTAACATAATCGTTATCAAACAAGCCCTCGATTTTTCATTGTTAGTTTTAAAATTGCTTAATCATTTAATATAAGATTCGTGATTCAATCTATTTTGTGTTTATTCAGGGATTGTTGGTATCATTGCTCAAACTGTGAAAATCAAAACCAGTAATACAAACATAAAACCTGTAACCAAAATCGAAATAACTTTAAAAAAAAAGATATTTTGTAAATGGAATCTTGAATAATTTACTCATATGAAACATAAAACCTTTTTTTTTTTTTTTTTTATTCGTTTTAGAATCAGGAATCAATATCAAACACTTATTGTCATCAACCAGTGACAAAAAGACAAAATAGATGAGAAATAACAACGATATCAGACAGACCTTTGGTGTTATGTTGCATGTAATGTGGGATAGAAATATTCCCTTCGTCTCATAATAGATGCAATCGTTTAATTGGAATCATAAATTTATATATGAGTTAAATTTCTTAGATTTTAATGAAGAGATTGAGTTTATCGTAGTAGCTAAGAAAGAGTTAATGAAATATAATGTGACTGTAAGATGATACCTTGTATGAAATTTTTGTCCTCATTTAGAAAGAAATATTTCATGTCTTTTGGATTGATAAAATTTGAAAATATTATATGTATTATGGACCCAGAAAACGAAATTCTTATGCTTAACCAAAAGTGTTTAGTAGAACTAGTATAAATAAACCTTCAATAGCAGTCTATATTTTATTTTATTTAATTTCAATGAACATAGCAGTCTATAGTTAATTCATGGCCCGCTACATGTTTTTTTGGTTATAAGCAATAAAGCAGAGACCGGTCACCGATCACGTGGTGAGAGTGAACATACAGTTGGGAAGTGACAGGGATGATCGAGATAATACCATCACAACTTGTTTCGCACTATTCAGCACGGCATGTCGGATTCCCAAAATAAAATTTACAATGAATACTGTCCACAAATTAATATTGGGCTAGGCTTTATGACTTGTAATATATAGTCAAGCTTGTTTATAAATAACCAAGTCATGATTGCCTACAATAAACCTAGAACAAGTCCAATGGATTATTTAGAATGACATATGCATAATATAATAAGTTGTTAATTTATTTCATTTTAATGTGAGTATTTCAATATATCTCAGGATTTTGTTGAAAAGGAGAAGTGTTTAGGGAGGACTTTCAAGGGTTATTGTCAAAGGAGAATCGTGCATCTCAGACAGAAAAGTAAAGTAACATGGATTAAGGAGGCTGATGCGAATTCCAAATTCTTTCATACAGTATGTGCAACGCGAAAGTCAAGATCGATTGTCATTAGTTTGGAGGATGATAATAGAAGGAAATTCATAAAGGATGCTGAGATAGCTGAATGTATGCACTTCTTCGAGAATTTATTGGGACAAAGCACTGAAACGTCCAGAATAGATCCTGAAGTGATAAGACAGGGCAAATGTTTATCAGATGAGTATGTGCCGATCCTGGAGCAGCCTCTGAGTGAGAAGGAAATTAAGGAGTCAGCTTGGTCTATCCCTGTTGAGAAGACGTCTGGTCCAAATGGATATAAGTATGGGGAATCATAGGAAATGATTTGATTGTAACTATACAGGAGTCCTTTGAACGAGGTAAAATCCTCAAGACCCTAAATGCCACGGTTTTGCATCTCATTGCCAAGAAGATAAATGCTTCTAAACCTGTCGATTATTGTCCCATATCCTGTTGTAATGTGATTTACAAAATCTTCACAAAGACTCGAACTAATAGGCTCGAATTGGTTACGGGTAGCATAGTTGAGGAAGCTCAGTCTGCTTTTGTTGCAAATAGAAGTGTCATTGAGAATGTTTTGCTATGTCATGAGTTGATCAAGGGATATGCTAGGAAGAACATAAGTACTCGATGAATGATCAAAACAGACATTCAAAAGTTATACGATACCCTTGAATGGTCCTTTATTGATCAAATGCTTATAGCTCATGGGTTACCAGATAAATTTAGGAGAGGTATCATGATGTGTGTAAGTTCTCCTGCTTATTCCCTTTGCATAAACGGATCATCGATACATTTCAAAGTATTGCAATCTATTGGGCCAAGTGTTCATCATACCTCAGGGGTAGTTGATTATATAGAAGTAACGTGCAGGTCCTTTTTATGAACTGGTGATGTAGGAGCAAGAAAGGTTTCAGTGGCTTGGATTCAAACTTGTTTGCCTAAGAGTAGCGGAGGTTTAAGAGTGAAGGACCTGGCTTTATGGAATATGTTTGCCTTTTGCCATGTATAGGAGCATTACATGGGACGAAGAATTCGGAGTTTTTTTTTTAATTATTTCTCATAATGAATCAATATATTTGCCTTTTGTTCAAAAAAAAAAAAAAAAGAGTCAGATTTTAACTTTGGTTATATTCGTAGTTATTTTTGACAATGAAAATGGCTATTCTATTCTTTCAAACCAAAAAGATTGATGACAAAATCCAAAAAAAAAAAAAAAGAAAAGAAAAAAACCAATACACCCTATGTGGCTTCACCATTCATCAAATAATATAGGCAAATTATAATCCCATATCATTGGAGCAACATTAACAAATTTTAACAATTTTACGTTATTCATTACCCAAATATAATTATACCTATACCAAAATGCCTAACAGCTTTAGACATGCTCTTAGTCAATCTAATTATCCCTCTCATATATCAATTGAAGTCCTGGCTGTGGAAGAACCCAATTGGCTAATTTAATTCATGTTACGAACGATGAAATATTAGTTTATCAGGATTCACCCTCCGTCCGTGTTTTTTTCCTCTGTACCGAAACAGATTTAACAAATCACTTTTTATATTATTCAACATATATTTTAAGAAATTTTGTTATTTATCTTAACGTCGTAAGACAATTACGCCACTAACTCAGGATTGAAGTACATAAGTTAAACTATCGTTTGTATTTCACGATAATTTTTGTAAAAAATGATATTTGATCATTTCATAATACTCTCTCCGTCCCATAAAAAATATAACATATACATATTTTATATTATTCTATATGTATGAATACAAATCTCGTTTTCATATCAAATCACATTTGATCGTCTCGTAACATATATTAGATCAAAGTACGTAACTTACATGACTATTAATGTTTTATGATAAATTACAAAAAATTACGTTATATCGTCGTCGTACGCGTGTCAAATTTTATATCGACACGCGTGTCAGGTCAAAAGGTTGTATTCTTTGTGGGACGGAGGAAATACAAATTAAATTTTGGTTCGACAAATCTTTAGGTCAAATCGTTGCACTTATTTTGTGACAGAAGAAATAATTCACTAGTTATTCCAGAGAAGTGTATCGTGCTGTACAGTAAATAACACTCCGATATCAACCCTAGACTATGAGAGTAACATTGACAAAATCAACGGTCCAATTCAAAAGATATAAGAAGTTAAGAACCCATTGAAATTCTCTTTCAATGACTTCAACTCAGCTCACCCTGAATAGTCCGACCGGCCAACCCTAATCCGCACCGTCTATTTGTCCCCGTCAGTCATTGAATGGAACTGGTGGGACCCTTTCTGCCTCCCCTCCAATGAGATTTTCTCCAACCTTTTACTTGGCTGCCATCGCTCCACGTGTCCTCCCTACTTTTTAAATTTCCCGTGAAATCAACTCCCTATCGATATGTTTGTCCCCACTCTCTCGAGTATTGAATCGACCTTCCATCCTTCTCCAACTTTCTGCTCCGTCAACGTACTCTAATAGACTACTTTATTCATCCGTGTTTGGTTTATAAATTCGCGTAAGTTACGAAAAATCTGTATCTCTTCCGGAATGGAAAATCTATCACTCTTATAAGCTACAAGCTTAACATTTGTGTCGTACCGTATGAGACTCCTGGATACTAATCAGTTCTCCTGTGTTATAAAGATTATAATGCTCCTTTTGTCCAATACAAAACGTAACATTTGTCACGTTGATAATAAAATTTATCGTGTTACGAATGATCCATAGGACGAATAAATAATATTTTTTTATAAAATTATCATAAAATAATAAAAATAGGTTTAGTTGTATATTATAATTCTGGGTCGAAATAAAATTCGTATCATATTGCTTAGTAATAAAACATATCTTATCAAAATACGTTTTTAATGGAACAAAAACTATCAAAATAGATTAAAAAGAGTATTTGTTTGTTTTTTTTAATATTGTTTTTAAAAGATTGTAACACTTTTATCTAACAAATTTCTCATGCCAGGATATTGAAATGTCTTTATGCTTCGTCAACTCTATCTACAAGAAATATCCTAACTTTCCCTCTATCAAAGTTATTTTATTAAAATTTTCAGGAATTTAAATAATTCCGATCGTTATGGAACAAAATAGAGCTAATAATTTTCGTTTCAAAGTAATGGTAGTGTTAAAATTGGTTAAGACCATTTCCAAGAATGATGGAAATTAAACACAAATCTGTGACGATCCTTTAATTGTTCAGATAATTTCCACTTCAGGGATCAGCACATACAACACACAATCATTTTCACAATCTGCTAACCTTAAATTAACTCATTAAATGAACCACAGGGCATGGATTTAACATCTTAACAAAGAAAGACATGTTCACACTTCACAAGTCCAATGTCCCTCGAGCAAAAATGGCACAAATCAAATTGTCGAAAACCGAAGAGTCCCAAATGGGCCTAACTCATTTAGCCTTACACTACTTTTTAATATCGTTATCAGATCATGTACACGTATACTCTCCCC
>JAOVYX010014821.1:0-30498 GCA_035668315.1 Drosera spatulata | reverse complement strand
GTGGCGGTGCCGTGCATGCCTGCTAGGTAGATTTAGCCACCTGAGCCTGCGTGCTTTGCTCTGCCTCCAATTTCGCCATCTCTCATGGACTTGTGTTCTCAGTGTGCTTAATTCTGATATATAGAGCACACTTTGGTGTGACCATATATATATCAAGTATTTTTGTGAATCACAGCACTCCACTACTTGTTCGAGTGTTGTTCTTCCGAAAATATGTGTTCATATATCCATCCAACTCAGAGTGATTACAGAGATTTGTATTCTGTTTATGTTAAATTTTAGATTTCAGAAATAATATTTTTAAGAGATAAGTTTCTCACAGTTTTTAAGATATGATTAAAAAGACTATCTCTAACTCATCAATTCAATTTCGCACCATAATTACATGAGGGGTGCTAATCATCTAATTGCATTATATATTAGTCTTGCTTGTTTAAATAAGTGGTTAGATCTTCAATATTGTCTTAAAGGAACAATTGATTCTTCAGATCTTGTCAGTTCGTACCAGTTTTTTCGATTTGCTGTTGGGTCACAAAACATAGTAGTATTTCAAAATTCTATCTCCTGCGAAAATATAAACAGCCCAATTTCATTCAAGAAAATTCGGCAGGTACTATAATCACTTCAGCTATTAAACTTTACCTGTATATATTACCATAACACCTTTATGGCACAATTGATCAACAAGGAACTCATACAAGCTAGAGATCTTTGCTTGTAACACTATACTCTGCACTAGAACAGAGTATATATGCTAGTCATAATAGCTGAGCTTCTAAGATCTCGCATTTCTAGTGCTATTGGACACAACAACAAAAATTTGAATTGTACACAATCTTTTGGGACGGAGGAGTACCATTTTTCTTAATATGTCAAGGATGCTCCAATGCTCTCTTCTTGTAATTAACCTTCAAGGATTTTGTAATTTGATCCAAGGGTGGGAAGAGAGTCAATCAAAAATTTTATCACTTTGGATGAGGTCGAAAAAATAACATTTGCTATACTTCCTATCAAATGTAGCATTGTATTTGACGAAAGTTAAAAATCTGGCTATTAATAACTACTTTTTTCGTCCTAAAATAAATACAATAAATTATTTTTTGTATTATTCAACACGTATTTTATAGAGCTTCGTTATTCATCTTAACGACGTAATAAAATTATGTCATCTACTTAGAGTTGAAGTATATAACTTAAACTATCATTTGTATTTCACGATAATTTTATAAAAAATGATGTTTGATTGTTCCACGACACAAGTCAAAGTTTGTCTCAACAAATTCCCGATCAAACTATTACAATTATTTTGAGATAGAAAGAATAATATATTGAAGATAAATTTTTATGTGCTATTATTATATTTCGACTATAACAATCATTTTGTACTTCCCATTGGACATGTTCTTATGAGTAACAAAAATAGAAGATCGAAACCTTGGAAAGTTCTTTGCGAAGATTCCTTTACTTATTGAGGTTGATTGGTTGGAACAGAGCAGATAGAGATATTGGGGGGATGAATCTTACTACCATCGACACCAACTTGATTGGGAAACTGTCCCATATCTGCAATGCAATTGGACCCTGTCATACCATACAAATCAAACCGGTAACGTAAGAATCCGATCACTCATCAAAAGGCACGGCAAGTCCTCGGGAAATTTTTATTGTTGGTAACAATCCAGTGAAATTGATCGTCTTAAATTGGACTTCGTTACACCACAAATTTGATCACTGCATGAGAACACAATGAAATTTGATCCACACTTGAAATTTGGACGGTCAAAGATTATTTTGATCAGATTTTTCAAAATTCGAAAATAACTTAACCATATCATAAAAAACGGTGTTTTATTTTGCATATCAATCCATCTCCATTGTATGATCGTGTAGCTTTATCGAGCAATGATTTTTGTAGCCACTATAAAAATCAATAAAAGAGGATTAAAGGTTACACGTTTTGGAGCCAGTTCTCATCAATCTAATTAGGCTTATCTATTTGCAACCTCATCTGAGCCTTGTGTGCTTACATCTTGAGCCATGTCTGGCTCATTGATTAATGATGATTCGTAAGTCGAGTCGGGTTGGGTTTCACGAACTTGAACCCAAGGATGTTTAGTCTAATGTCAAAATGTCATCATAATTGCCATCATCGATCACTCTTCTCACCTTCTCACCTTCTCACCTTCTCACCGCACGGGATCACAATAATGATTCCCCACATCTCTGTACCATTTGGTTTCTCTAATGTGGGAGCAATATACTTCTATATGACATGCATACATTGAATCTAGCCCACAAACCCTTTGAGAAAAGAAAACTTCAAAGAGAAATTAAACTCCAACTAGCATTGTATGAATTCTCACCCTTATCCCTTTCCAACCATTGAATCTAAACCATTTCCAGTCGACTAGTTAGACGCAAAGTGAATTGCTTCGCTTTTAAACATGCTGGAATTAATGCAAAGCAATGCTAATCAGTATTACTATTATTTTTTTCCAACCATGCAACCAGCTCCGATGGGTTGGACCAGAACTAATCTATCTGGTTCTGGTTGGGTAAAATGTGTTCAGCAGCTTTTGATGAAAGATGTATGTTAATTTGCACAACATGAGTTTTCCTGGTTCCTGGTTCCTGGTTCCTGGTTCAGGAGTTTAACAGGAAGCAAAATCGCGCCTCTACAAGCTTAATTAGATTGGACTGGCAAACAAACACACTTCGTGTGATACACAAGTTTCACATGGACACAGGAAAAAAATAGATAGGACAGTTATCTATTCACAATCATAAATATATTTTTCCTATTTAAAATAAATATATCGTATTATATATATCTTTATACTGTGTTCTTCTTTTATCTTTATAAGACGTATTTTTGCCATCCACTCATAGATTATCCACATTCATTCTCGTTCCTTACATAAACACATACTACAATCAAATTACGCATATTGGTCACTCAAAAGTTCAAAACCAATCAAAAAAGAGAGTGAAAATATGAAAGAGTTGTGCAGTATCATTGATCAACATGAGGATACGTTCTGCATCATGGATCAGTGGTCCTCAACTCCCCCACCGGTGGCATTGGGGTTTTCCGATAGCCCTGCCGGTGGCGGCCTGACAACAAACAACAAACTCCATCGGATGGATAGTGGCACAAGCGTAATCCTTGACCCACCCGATAACACAAACTCACCTGCAGGGCCGAGGAAGGCTCCGTGCTCCAAGTACAAGGGAGTGGTCCCACAACCGAACGGCCGTTGGGGTGCTCAAATCTACATCAAGAACAAGCGCATTTGGCTCGGCACCTTTGATGACGAGAAAATCGCAGCCAGGGCCTATGACATCGCTGCACAGCGATTCCGTGGCTGGGATACCTTCACCAACTTTAAGCCTATTTTTTCCAAGCAGACATCAGACCACAACTCTGAGATTGAATTTCTCCGGTCCCATACCGAGGCAGAGATCCTGGACATGGTCCGTAAAAAGACCTACTACGACGAGCTCCATCGCAAAGGCAGCAGCAACCACTTATCTGACAATAATGTTGGTCGTAACCCAAAGAATCGGGCGGTGCTGTTCGATAAGGTGGTGACTCATAGCGATGTAGGGAAGTTGAACAGGCTTGTGATACCAAAGCACCAGGCTCTGAGACACTTCCCGTCGTTCGATGGGCCCAGAGGATGCATGCTGCTAAACTTCCTCGACGTCGATGACAAGGTCTGGAGCTTCCGATACTCTTACTGGAAGAGTAGCGGAACCTACGTTCTGTCCAAGGGCTGGATCTGCTTCGTCAGGGAGAAAAACCTCAAGGCCGGCGACGTGATTAGCTTCGAGCGATCAACCGGCCCAGACAAACAGATTTACATCAACCTCAGGAAGTCAGTTAAGGACCATTCTAGCGGCGGCCATGAAAGTTATGACAAACACCAAGGCACGACGTTGAGGTTGTTCGGGGTCGACATTGTTGACATTTAGCGACTGCTGAACACACACGCTTCGGTGTTTAGATGAAAACACGGGAAGATAGAACATTGTAGCAGCTGCTTGCTTTGTAATTATATCTTTGTGCTTGCTTAATTTGCAAGTTGTGCGCGTGTAAGTTGATTGTCTTAATTCGTGTGATCGATTGTAAATATATACTACTCCTATTCCAATGTTGGATAAGAACATTTGAGGAATAGATACTGTTGGATCTTATGGTTGCATTTCTAAATCTCATCTACACAAATGTAACTATGTTGTCAAAATTATTTTAGGGAAGATAACTTCTCTGCATAAAGTTCCAAAATTGACTAGGATGATTCCAAATCTTTTCAAATGTGTTTAAGCTGTTTGAGATGATAGGCCTCGATTATACGGTATATCCTTTTCTTAACAATTTCATCTCGTTATCATGAACATTAATTCTACATCACCAAAAAATAATTTTTTTCTTATTGACTTTCATTATATTAATCCAGAGAGCACTTAATGGAGTACTGTAGCAAAGTACAATGATTTCGTATTATTTTTTATTTTTTTTTGCCTACTTTTGTTATCAATTAGCAGCTTTTACTGTTGTTTTCATTAGAATATTCATTCGTGCGTTGCATAGAATGAAAAAATTATAATAAAGTAATAATGTTAAATAACTTATGTTATATGAAGTAGATAATTTTGTGTATTCATTGCTTTTAAAAAGACTGTAATTTATTTTTGATTTTATGTTAAATAGATACTTTTGGTATATTTTCACCTTGCAGCAGGGAGATGTGACCGTGATGGAATACGCATAGAAGTTTATGAAATTTTTACACTTTGTATCCGCATTTTACCACTCAGAGAAGAAGAAAAAGAGTCAATTTTGAAGGGGCCTCAACCTGAGACTCAAATCAGTCATAACAGCCATGAAGTTCGTCACCTATCAAAACATGTACGAAGCTGTACTCAATCAAGAGCGGAATTTCTAAGAAGAGGACGAGGAATTACATGCCCTCCAAGGCAACAAGAGAAGGAAGCGTCCCGACCAGTCTTCTTACTCTGGATCCGAAAACAGCTCCCCCCTTCAGAGGTCATCACATAGTGACACCTTGTCCTATGATAGATCACTAAAGAGATTTCGGGGACAACCCAACCAGCAGTATGGATCTCCACTAAGTCCAGGGGACAGTCAGCGCATCGGCTTGGGCCCCCAATGTTGCCCTCCTGATTTCATCAGATGTTATAGGTGCGATAAGGAGGGGCACATTACCCGAAACTGCCGAACGAATATTTTTTCTTGCTTCACCTGTGGAGTTAGTCACAGGAGCAGCGACTGCCCTGGGAATACACCTGCTGCTCGGCCTCGTTTTAGAGGGGCTGTCTCGGGACCTTGTCCTGAACTGTCAAGTAAGTAACGGTGGATCCGACAACAGACCAGGCGGCAGAGTGTTCATGCTAGAACCTCATGCTGCACAACAGAGTGACGCCGCCATGACTGGTGTCACCCACTCGTTCATATCTATGTCATTCCTGGAAGGACATGACATCACGGCCACTAACATGTACAAGATGATCCACATTGGATTACCCAATGGTGATATCGTATCATGCACGAGTCTTATTCCTCAAGCACCTATCATGATAGGAGGTGAAGAATTCCCAGTTCACTTAATCCAGTTTCATCTTCATCATTTCGACGTGATTTTGGGGATGGATTGGTTAGAAGCACATAAAGTAATCATCAATTGTGAGAGAAACTCATTCATCTAAAGAGCCCCAAGGATAGAAAAATTTGCGTTCCACGGAAAAGGCTCGAGACCCGAACTACAGTTAGTATCGACATTAACTGCGCAGAAACTTCTACGTAAGCGATGTCGAGGCTATCTGTACAGTCTCGAGACATCATCCGAGATAAGAATAGATATCTCCGCGATATCCGTTGTTAGAGAATATGCGGAGGTATTTCGAAGGACATTCCGGGAATGCCATCCCAATCGAGAAATCAATTTCGGCATCGATTTAGTACTAGGCGCAGCTCCTGTGTCCAAGGCACTCCGGGAATGCGGAGTTACGCCTAGTACTAAGTCGATGTCGAAATCGATTTCTCGATTGGGTAGTATTTTCGGAATATCCTTCAGAAATACGTATGCATATTCTCTTATAACACGTATCGCGGAGATATCTATTCCTGTCCCGGATGATGTATCGAGAGTGCATAGACAATCTTGACATCCCTTACGCATATAGCCTAGATAACAATGACAACAGTTGCATATATATTAGATTATAATTATTTTTATATATACTCTTACATGTATAAATAACCACTTGTATGTTTTAAACTCGATTTAAAATCATTTCTTGATTTCTTTATTGGTAAAGTGTTTGTTCGTATTGTTTTGATCCGTTCAATACATAAAATACCCTTTTTACGACCGATCGATTGTTAAAATAATGATCGAAGTTTAAAAATGATCCCAAAAAAAATAAATAGTAGCCGAATAATAAAACGATCGCAAAATAAGATCGGTCGCTAACTTTAATATACAAGTTGACCAGATCTATCCCCTCGTTCACTCCTCCTTCCTCGACCCAAAAAACCTAACGTCGTCTTCCCCTTTACTGCGACCACCCCACGCGACCCCCGACCACCCATCGTCACCCTATCGCCGACGACCCTCTCCCTTCTTCCCACCACCTCCCCCTCATAATCTCTTCACCATAACCGCGACCCCATCCTACCAACCACCGACGACGACCACCCACACCGGCCGGCGAACCTCTCACTACTACCGCGGCCACCTCTCCCTCCCCTCCCTATCAACCTCTCACCACCGCCACTTCTCCCCATCACCACCGTATCCTCTCCTCTCCTCATCATCATCATCATCGGCGACCGAAGACTAGGGGAGCAGCCATCGGAGTCTTGAGGAGCAGTCACCGGACAGTCATCGTCCCAACACCAACATCATTTTCTCTTCAAACCCTAGGCCGTATAATTTCTTAAATTTTATCTCTAATTGTGTTTAATTATTTTTAATTTGAGTTTGATGAATATTATTTGGGTTGATGATGAATGACTTGATGAATTTGGGTTGATTTTGGTTGAATTGATGAATTGACCGGAGTCTTGGTGTAGCTTGATATTTGGGATTTGGTAGCGAAATGGTTTGTGATTTTTACATTTTTTGGTCGATAGTTATGATAGATTGGGTGATTGGAGGATGATTGTTCGAATGATGTTTTGGATGAGTTGTCAATTTGTGGATTACCAATGAATTTATTTAAAAAGGTTAGAATAGTAATTGTTTGTCATTTGAATTGGATGACCTCAATTATTGCATAAAAGTTATAAAATTATTAAGTAGTGAAACTTGTTTATGTAGTAAAGGCGTAATTTTTTCCTAATTATATAAAGCATCTATTTGATAGATATTGGATTGAAAATAATGAAATCGTAGTTTATTGTAGTCAATTTTTTTTTACATATATACTAAAAATAGTAATGATTCTTGGCTTTTGTGAACAGAGTGATGGATTCGGACTTATTATAGATGTATGATAGATCTTGTATGCATGAACGAATAGTCGATGGATTTTTTTAGTGAGAAGTATGCTCGGAATGTCGATAAATTTATAGACTTTGCACTTCAACATCAACCGTTCAATTATGTCGGATACTTGAAGTGTCTTTGTATGAAGTGTTGAAATAAGGACTATCAGTTGGGGTTTAGGTTTTAGGGTTTAGGGTAGGGTTTAGGGTTTAGTGAGAAGTATGCTCGGAATGTCGATAAATTTATAGAATTTGCACTTCAACATCAACCGTTCAATTATGTCGGATACTTGAAGTGTCTTTGTATGAAGTGTTGAAATAAGAACTATCAGTTGGTTGATGTCGTGAGGGTGCATTTGTACCAGTCCGATTTTTGTCCGAATATCGAATCTGAAACTTTCATGGTGAGGTTAAAGAATGATGGGGTGAATTCCTATGAGAACATGGTAGCCGATGATTTTGGGCTGTTAACTTCGAGAGCTTGGTAGGGAACATTAATGATTTTGAGGACAATCCGTCGCCTGCTTTTAGAGAGTTCTTTGATATGTTGAATGCAACATAGGAGCCGTTGTATCCCGGTTGCAAACTTTTTCAGCTAGAGGTCGCGTTTAGGTTGTTGAACATCAAATACGAGTACAACATACCTCACAGAGCGACGAATGCCATAGCACCTCTGTTAATAGATATATGTCCGGAAGATAATGTGATGAAGAATACATTGTACTCGAATTTTTCTAAAATTCATTTTAGTTCGTTCATATTTTATTAATGTCTGTTTGTTTTTTTAAATGTGTATAGGATCTTTATTGGTGGAGACACGAGCTCACGGAGCGTGTGAGGATGGAGTTGGAGGCAACGACGAGGAAGAGGGTCAAGGAAATCTTATACAAGACGAGACAGACCCTTCAGAAGGGGAGATCATCACTTGGGTTGATGACACTATGCTTAGGCAATTGAACACTAAGTAGAACTCTAAGGAGTTCAAAGATCGATCCCAATAAGCAAAGGAAAATAGAAAAAAAGGGGTCGCGAAACATACACATAAAAATATGTCTAAGATCCATGTGATCAAGAAACAGATAAATAATCTTTATTTTTCAAATTTGATGTCTTGTTTTTTTTATAAGTAGTCTATTTTTGTTATCTAATGCTTTTCTTGTAAAATTCATAAAATATTTTCCCAGGTTGAGAAGTTGAAGAGGATGTCGGATGATGTCAAGGTTTTCGAGCACACGCATAAGAAGAAAGATGTTGTGTCAACCTCAAGTTAGGAAATCGAGTTCTGTGATAACAAAGCGAAGGAAGTGGCGGTAAGTGAATCTTTTTATTTCATAGTTTTTATGTAACGATTCTAATACTCGTTTCAAGTTTATTTAAGATTTTTTTTTTAAATTGAATAACTCATTGTTTTATAAATTGGTTTTCCTTGTGATATATCGGCGGAGTATAGAGTTCGTTGGGTTGTGGTGGTGGATGAGTTCTTGGCCAGCAGGAGCCGAGCACTCGACTCACTCAGGAACAGGAGCGTGTCTTCACCAACCAGGCGCATCTAGACGCAGCTGGATGCAAAAAAGGATACGTTTATGGTCTTGGATCGGCCTCCTCGGTGTACTATCCCAAGCATATTATCAACATCCATCGTTCGTTCCAAGATGAAGGCGTTTCAAGACGAGATAGCAGCTCTGTGGGTGAAGATGGAAAGGATGGACCAGATGATGTCGCAGTATGACAGAAATGCTTTTGATCGTCGCCCCGACGATTCTCATAATCCACCCGACCGCCACCTAGACGTCATAATAATACAAATGACGTCATTGTCGTTGAGTCCGAACAATCTATCTAGATAAAAATTACTTAATTGATTTAGGTACAGAAATAAATAAAATCTACTTAAACATAACCAATAATATTATCAAATATAGTGGAAATTTTTTATTAATTATATATTTTATTTAATTCATAAATCATATTACAGTAGATGCATATTAGCACCATAACCTATATCACATCTTCCCATCGTCTCTAACTTCTGAAAACACATAGAAGTGAATAACACATAATCATGAGCCATATGAGCCCAATAACGTGTCTGCTTCCTTATCAGGGGTTACACGAGAGAAGAAGATAAGAAAAGAAAGGAGAAATGACCACTTAAATCCTTTGTTTCAGCACTCTGAAACTTATCATATAAATCCGACATTCACAATTATCATTTCAAAAATATAGTAAAGACAGACAATAGATACCCTCAGTGTTATAATTGTGTACTTGGCGAGATTTATTCAATTTCAATTTATCAAGTGTTATTCAGCTTTAGTAAAAAAGACATCCACGAAAACGGATCTGCCAAACCGGAACGTTGGGTCTCGTGCAATGAGTTTCCCTCATACCAAAATGACCTCGCAGGGTTGATGAAAGAATGTCACCACCAGGTCACTTTATAACATAAACGACAGACACAACGCTCTTTGTGTTTTATATCATGTAATTATCTCACAACTTTATGGATTTATACTCCTTTCATACATTCATCATCATTATATCAGCAAATAAAGCATAACACACACCATGTAATAACACTCCACAGCACTCAATATTTAGCACGTAACATTTACAGTCATTATTTTACGTCAGGTATATTTAGTGGTTACGTCCAATGCATAATAATATACTCACGGTATAATAAAATCCATCGCCACACACAAATCTAAACGTTATCTTTTATCACAGTTTTTCACATACACATGCTCAGCCTCGTCCTTAAGTGAAAATGAGTAGCACCTTCAAATCCTATAATATAATAAGATACGCGTATTAAGATGCACCCTTGTGAATTATTGTTTACGTTAAGGAGTTAAACATATTTATTCGTACTTTTTGAAAAACCGTCATAGTAATATTATGTGGTGGTGCAAGATTTGAGGAAAGTTTTTGATGCTTATTTTGATAGTTCATGATGATGATTTTATATATTTATTATCATTAGAAGTGTTTATGAACATTTGGAGTTGTTTCAGGAACAAAACGGTTCATTTTCGGATTCTGTTCAACATAACCTATCTACACGTTTAAATTTATAACTTCTCATATACAACCCCAATAATTATTTCGTAAAATTCTACATAAACTAGACTCTATAATCTTTTCATAGAATCAGAGTTTCCATAACGAAACCTTATCAATAATAATTCTTTATTCATTCAAGTTTATATTTTTTTTGTTACATTAGACAGTTTGATCTTATTTCACTAATTAGTTCATAAATCCTTGCATACAACTCAAGATATAGATTTTTAAACTGTTATGAAAACTAAACTTCAAGTGTTTTTCATTGATATAAGGCACGTTTTTTTAACCCTTTCTATATAATTTCAGATCAAGTCACAAAGTGATCGTTATAACGAGTTTTTACAAATTAACGTATCCGCACGTTTTGATTTATATCTTAAAATTTACAACTCTAAATTATGATCTATTAATTTTATCAGAAAATAAACATGTGAGGATTTTAATATATATTAAAATAAAAATTTATCACGGAGTTTATGATTTTTCACAAATTTTCTGAACAAGATGATCACCTTCTCTTATTAATGATGAAGGATCGTCGTCGTCTTGTAACCCTTGTTTCTCCTTTTCTCCTCAAACTCTACTTCTTCTCTTCTCGTGCTTATCTCTTCTTTTTTTGCATAACAAGGAGTGTTTTTATGTTTGTAAGAACTTTTTTTAAGGTGTAACGTCCCGAGCTCTGCTGCTAGGACATGTGGCGTTATGCCGTCACGAACCCGTTTCATGACAAGGCTAACTAAACCAAGCGGGTTTAGAGGTACCGAGAGTCAAGGAAAATACCTATGATACTTCAATTCAACCTGTTCAGCTATTACGAGTCATGTTACATCATAAGTGCGGAAACTATTTAGTTACATAATTTGACGACATGATTAGTACTTGGCGTTTATTACATATCCAAAATGTCTACAGATTTCATCATATTATTTTTCGAAATACATAAGGCGGCTAACGCCCTCACTGGTCGTCTGGTATCTCACCTGCAAACAGAATACATAACCCGTTAGCATGAAACTCAGTAATATAGAGTATATGCCTCACATTTGCAGGGTACTCCCCTGACTATGGCGAATCGATGAGTACCAGTAAAACATTTATACTTTTTAGGAAAATAGATCTGCCATACTGCGTATAAGTATTTGTATGATTTCACGTTCTTTATGCTTTGTTTTTGTCGACATGGGCCCATGACTCGAGAGTTTTCAAAAGACAGACTCTGAATTCAAGACTTGTCAATCGGACTACAAAAATCCGTCGGTTCGATGCATATGTGCCGAGATTGTACGTCGTCTTACACTTGAGTGGATAAAGTGCATTTTCAACGGGCTCTATTCGCTCCTCGTTGGGATAGATTTAGGCCTCCCTACAGAGAGTAACCGGTGGCCGCGCCACGTCCGGCATTTGAAGTCGCTGCATGCATGCTAAGAGGATGGGGGCTGCCCAACGCTCCCTACCTAGTTCAATTCACCCGTGACGATGATTTAAGAAGATTGGGTAGAGTTTAGTCTTAATGACCTTCACTTGACATTCGATAAAGATTTTCAAGAAGCGACATCACGTTCGACCTTCCTCACGATAGTTTGAGCAAAGGGAGGTGGTGGCAGTGCCGAACTCGATCTCCAAAACACTTTCAAGAAAACATGACAGAAGACTTGATAGTTCATAAACCATGATCAATGTTCATCGTTGGTTTGCATTCCGTTTATTCGTATGTTCCACAGGGTAAATCCCTGATTCGTTTAAATGCTTTATTAGGCTCGTGTTATGATGATTTTTCACCTAGCATTGTTCATACGTGTTTAATAAATGTCCATTTCTATACGCAAGGTTCATGTATCACATACATGTATTTAGGTTAATTTTTCACGACGAATGTGCACTACGCTCACAAGGGACGGGGGTCTCGCTGGCGCCCCCTGACGGGGAGTGCGAGGGCAGTGCCCTCGTTTAAAAAAATATTGATGCTTGACGCGTCGGGGTATTCATTGCTCATGATAGAGCTTCGTCGCTGCCGCGACCTAGGTCAGACGCGGGCGTGACCAGAGTCGCAGGCGCGACCATACCGTCGCGGGTGTGACAGTGCTGGTTTGACAGGAACGTTGGCATTTCGTCGAAAACTTTCGCATTTCCCCATTTCTTCATTCGAAAACGCATGAAACATGACTAAGACGATCATATTACAGCACAAAGAAGGTCTCAAACACGCACGAACAGAATCTAGCTCATGAACGAAAGTAAACGTCTCGTACGGGTCAGATTACCTTAAATGCTCGTTTTTCTAGCCGCGAATTTCATCCTTCTTCTTCTTGCTCGCCACCGCTGCTGAAATCACCCTGGCAACGTCGCCATTCTCCCTTGCATTCCCTGTTGCTGCTTGATGATGATGGTGCTCGGATAATGGCAGTGGTTTGATGGCGGTGTGTTGATGGTGAAGACGGAAGGAAAGGAGAGGTGTGAGGTTGTGTGTGTTTGCAGTGAGGAGTGAAGGATTGTGATACGCAAGAAGAGGTGATTGAGCGTGATTGGAGGTTGGCGGCGAGGCGTGGGTTGTGTCGGGTGTGAATTGGTGCGGGGAAGGGATTTGGTGGGAGGGAATAGGAAGGAGTTGAATATTACGAATTCGCTCCCTCATTTTGTTTTTATCAGTTTATTTTCATCCATATTCGTTCTATTATCGTATCGAAAAATCTGCCTACAAATAGGCAAAATTATCTTTCATTTGATGACATTTGTTTTGTTGTGAATTTCGAATGTTTCCCGAATAGCATTTTATTAGCCCAAATATGTGTATTATAACATTATAATGTTACGTTATAACATCGCACCTACGTTACGTTTAATACGTATGTTTGTTAACATATACATTATGCCGTTATAACGATATATTTAACGTTACGTATTCGTTCCATTATTCGCACGTTTAAATAGCGTTATATTTTATAATATATTTAATATTAAAATTTCGGGATATTATAGAAGGAGAAGAGAGCTTGTATTTATAAAAAACTAAATCAATTAAAATAATTTTAGTGAATAATTAATGTATAATTAGTGGATAAATAATTTAATTTTGATGGAGTATAAATTGACATAAAGAAAAATAAGTGTCAAAATTAGGTTTACATCATTTTCGTATAAATACGGTATTTTTGTATTAAGATCGTATTTTTCGTATTTGCATATTAGGGTTGCATTTCATTCATATTTTGTGTTCTTTCTGTATTATATCATCAAACAAGTCTTTTAAGCCCGTAAAATAAATTATAACGTACGATTATTTATTATTCACGTTAATTATCGTGAACTAAATTTTACGGAATTTTCGGATCCTTATCATATTTTTATCTTGATTTTTAACAAACAAATTTTATATTCCCATTGTATAAATTACGATGTTCCGTAATATACTATTTTTTTATTATTTGAGAAACTAATTTATTTCAAATTTTTCGTATCTTTACAATGATATAAATAATACTCGTGCTAAAAAAGAATAAATCCGGATAATGTGTGGGATTAGGATAGTCTTGTGTTCTTAACTAGTTTAGAAGGAATGATTTATTCTTGAATGGATGTTTTCTTTCCGTGAATGCGACGACGGCGAGGAGTTGACCATTAATTTCTTGGACGTAAGGCATCCTGGGGTAATACCGACCCACATGTTAACTCCTAATAAGATTTAACTAACCTACTAGCTGACTTCCTATACATGTTGTGACTGTTCTCACATCCTGTCTTGATAAAACTCGATCACGTATGAAAACGTGAAAGACATGAAATTAATGATAGATGTATCTTGTGCAAAGTATGAAATCTGAAAAAGCCTTGAAACTTGTGCGTGAACTCTTGAAGTTATTACTTGCTTTAATAATATTGCCTATTGCATAAGGTCAAACACGTATATAATAAGACATGTTAGCCCTCTCTAATTAGCATATATCATTTTATTATTGGGTTCAAGGTCACGATTACATGTTCGGTTACAGGTCAAAAAAAGAGCTGAGATGGGTTACGGTAGCGTGAGGAATAAATACGAGTTAGAATATGAGTGTTGAAGCTTCCGTTGTTATGTTTCTTATGTGGTTAAGACATTTTTTGATGTAATTCTCTGACATTGTAAGGTTTATTTTTCTTGGGATATCAAGTTTTATGTTTCTGTTACCTTAATTTTTGAATTCATGTCGTCTCACTATATATCGTAACGGTGATAACGTCATGTGTCATGTGTCACATGTATATTGGCGGAAAATCTAGAGACATTACAGAAAGTGTTGTAATTTATGTGACACGTTTATTTTTAATAATATGTGATAATATATCTAGAAGGGAGGGTGTACTTTTGTGTGCAAAAGCATGTCATAACTATTAACGTTGCAATTAGATTGAGACAACCTAATGTATAAAGAAATTACAAATATGTTATGACGAAATATATTAGTAAGACGGAAGTAGGATGGTAGTATGAGATCGGGCCGGCTGTCTCATGAAAATCAGACTCTTGAAGTCTCATGATTCAGAATTTTACTCTATCTGTAAAGTCACATAATAACAGCAATGAGTTGGGGAAACTATGAACACTGCGTCGGAGAGACGTATGAACACATATTTTTCTACGAACAGCACTTGAACACGCAATAGGTTAATGTCTGGGGAGCAACAAAATTGCTAGTACTATATATACATACATGATGCTTCCAAAATGAACGGAATCACACAAGCAGTGAGTGCACAGATACACATGAGCTCAGGAGATGGCAAAATTAACCGGCACAGAGCAAACCACGTTGCAGGGAGATGGCTGAAGCTAGTTAGCAGGCCTACTAATTAAGCACCGTCGCGGGTTACAGGAATCCTGCCGATCTCAACCCCGAACAGCCTCACTAGCGGTGACCGTGGCGGCCGGTCCCTACCATCGTCTCCAACATTACTCTGCAGTGATTCCTCGGCCGACCGGAAATTTATGTACATCCTCTTGTCCGTACCAATCGACTGCTCGAAGCAGACGACATCCCCGGCCTTGAGTTTCTTGTCTTTGACAAACCAGGTCCATCCTCTGGAGAGCACGTAGCTTCGGCTGCTCTTCCAATAAGAGTATCTGAACCTCCACACCTTGTCATTCGCATCCAGGAAGTTGAGCAGCATGCATCCCGTGAGCCCTCCTATGGGGGGCAAGTGCCTCTCCGCCTGCTGCTTCGGTATCACCAGTCTGTTCAGCTTCCCGACGTCGCTCGGCGTCACCATCTTCTCGAACAGCAGCGTCCGAGCCGCCTCCAAATGGCATCCGTGGAGATTGTCATCCAGTAAATTGCTGCTGTGACTGGAGGTGGAGCTGCTGTTTTTTCTGCGCTCGAGCTCGTCGTAATAGGTCTGCTTGCGGACCATATCGACGATCTCGGTTTCTGAATGGGACTTGAGAAACTCCATCTCGGCCCCATCATCCGGGTTGGCCGATGACAAGGGCTTGAAGTTGGTGAAGGTGTCCCAGCCGCGGAACCGCTGGGCAGCGATGTCATAATTCTTTGCCGCGAATTTTTCGTCTGCGAAGGTGCCGAGCCATATGCGTTGGTGCTTGATATAGATTTGCGCACCCCAGCGGCCGTTGGGCTGTGGCACCACTCCCTTGTACTTGGACATTGGCAGCTTCCTCTGCCCTGCATCCTTGACAGCAGCTGGGTGGCATTCGTTCTTGGCAATATCATGCGTTACGCTGCTGCAGCTATCCATCCGACATAGTTTGCTCTTAGAATTGGCTGTTGGGCTGCCAGCAGATGGCAGAGTCAACAATGGCAGCGCCACGAGCAGAGGAGCCCTTGACGGGATGGTCGACTCCCAATGATCATTTGTGTTGCTGGATGTACCTTTATGATGACATATGTTAGAACTTTCTTTCATGTTGCTCTGTTTTTCCTCTCTTTGGTGATATACTCAATGTGATCTGAATTGACTTGGTACAGCTTTTTGTTTATGGTGGTTAGTATTCCTGGGGGAAGGTAGAGCATATGGAACCGCAAGGAATTTTCCGAGAGAAGTTATTATAAAGATATATAAAGTTAATAAGATATTTATTCTGATTAAAATATACGTTAAGAAAAAGTATTCTTTTATTATTAGGATCAATAAATCAGTGAAAATGACATGATAATCATATATATATATATATATACACTTTTTACCCATTTGCATGAGACTGGTGTCACATGCGTAGCTAATTATCGTTGATCCAATCCGATTGAAACCTGTTTTAAGAACACTGTACGCTGCATCATCATCCAGGACATATAAGGCAGATTGTTCTGTTTCTTGCATTACAAAACAATTTAGCATTAGTCATTAACAATCATTGATCGGCTATAGAAGGCGCTCTTCAACTACTAATCACAAAATTTGAGGACTGGAGTAGCCCATTGGAGCTTCCGCGAATACCATGTCCTATACAAGTGGGGATGGTCAATGGAAATCTTCCATATGCAATTTGTAGGTTGGTTCTCATCTCAGTCAACAATATTGTACAAAAGATTTTATCTTCGTACGTTAACATTGATTTGAATTATGTCTGTAATTAACTCGTATGGTAAGGAAAATTTCTTATCATTTTATTTTAACGTGGAACAGAACTTGTTATTATTATTATTATATTGATTTAATGAAAAATCAGGTGATCTGAACAAAATGGGGTGGAAGGAGTAGTGTGAGTGGAAGAGCAAGCTAGCCGCTTACCATTAGTGATTCTAGGAAGGTTCTGATCATTACTGATTGATTCAGTGTTTTCCTCTGGTAGTAAATAGTCCATCACTTGAGAAGTTGAGGTTGGTATTTTTCATTCAGGATGAATTTTTATTTTTTTATTTTTGAAGAGTTTTTTGTGTTTTCCCCTAGACTTTAGTTTGTTCCCGAACTTTGACATTTGTGCTACGGTTGGACTCCAATATGTTATTGGAAGCTTTTGCACTTTATTCTCAAAGCTTTTGCGCTTTTTCCTCAACGCTTTTGCACTTTAGTGCGTAGGTCCCAATACGTGTCTCTATTCCCTCTTTCTATGCACGGTCTCACAGAAGTTTCCAACACTTCATTTCCGCGGGTAAAAAAAAAGTTGGCCCAAGGTTACAATAATATTATACCCTGTCACATACTTCCACCCTCTCATTTATTGTGCAATATTTATTTCTCATACATAAATTTAGGTTTTTTTATTCTAACTTTTAATCATATAATTTTTTTTATATTTTTTTAATTCATAATCATATAAAATTTTTCATATAAAAAAAGATACAAAAATTTCGGGACATCCCCAAATAACAAAACAATGCATAACATATAAAACGGAAGGAATAATAAAAATAACATTTTGATTTTGAATCAAAAACTTATATGTGAATTTTTTTAATGAAATTTATTATAACAGCAGATACAGATGAAACGTATTATAACTATGATAGTATCTTTTGTGTTTAGGAAAAAAAGGATGACAAATAAGATAACATTGAAGCATGTATTTTGAAACAATTTAATTAAAAAAATACTGCATATATCATGGGAGAAAGGAGTATATCATTTGTCATAATCTATTTTATTGCAACAAATTGAATTTTCTTTTACTATTCAAAGCATATTTCATTTTCGTAGTAAGGATAAAAATAAGTTTAAATTATCAGAGTTGGTCCAACGTTAAAATTAACTATTTAAATTATTATTGATATTTTTTGATAACTATTTTACTATCCTGCACGTTGCGCGGCTGTTTCAATGCTATAATTTTTTTCACGTTCAAAAGACACACATATTGGGAGTAAAACAAACCATCGATACATATTAAAAGTAAAATACAATAAATGACAACTAAATTGTTCTAACTTAATTGAGAAACATATTCGAGTAACATTGTGTAACATGAATAAACATTATGAATCGGAAAAATATGGAACTAAATCATGACGAATCATCAAAGTCTTATGAATGAGATTCAGAATATATTAAAACTGATGTGTTTGCACGATGACGTATGATTTTGATTATCCACTTTCGTTCATTTTTCCACCTTGAGATCTTTTTTTGAACGTTTGTCCTTCTTCATTTTCTATCCCACGTTTCGTCTTACGTTGAAATACAATCGGCGTCAAGTCGAAATCTGATTGCAAATCTGTCGACATGTGTTCGATGTTTTGAGTTTCACTTCCTTGTTCTTTTTTATGCGTATGGTCATCTTCCGATTTCATTTTTATGTTTTTTTTGCTGCTTCCTTATTTTCTTTGTCGACGTCAAATATCTTACTTACAGTGAATTCCTGGTATCTTCTATTCATATCCTTTTTCAGTGAACTTGATTTGAAAAATCCGTCTCTGTCCGACTATCCTTTCGAGCAGTTCTGATGTTGTCGAAGTACCTACAATCTATGAAATTATCAATATTAATATGTTTAACATCATTTACATTAAAATAATAATTAAAATCATGAAAACATCATAAACAAACGAAACTCTATACAAGTGCATGGTTGTGATAACATAATAGTATCAGGCTATCAGCTTGGTTTATAGTAATAATTTTGAATATCCTTCATTTGCTATAATATTGTAGTATCAGCTTGCTTTTTTTTTTTTTTTTTCGGTTGTTTGATCATTATGGTGTTTTATTCGATATCTTAAGTGCATTTGCAAGTTTTGCTTCATTCGTAAGAATTGCCCATATCGAGCATGACCGAATGCAGTTCCACTCTTCAGTTTTAATAAATGAGTCGTGTTGAAGGATAAACTACTGCTTGGTTCAAACGCTTTGATGAGCCAGATCCCTTATACGGCGTTCAACACAAGTTTTGTGGCTGACCAATATTCGAATCTAAGTTATGTCGCTTGCCATTTGCTTGCCCAAGTTTCGCAATAGACGATGAATCACTAATGGGGTGTATAAAAACAAAAATGCCACAAGCAGGACACCCTAACGAATATGACAGGTTTTGTCACACTTTTTCTTCAAGTTTTGATCCTGTAACAAAGAAAAGAAGAAAGATATAACAAAATAATAACCATGAGTTAGAGGAGCTCAATAACGTGTTGGCCCCTTTACTAAGGGTTACACGAGAGATGAAGATAATAAAAGAAAAGGGAAATGATCACTTAAATCCTTTGTTCCAGCACTCTGAAATTATCATGGCAATCTGACATTCACAATTGTCATCACAAGCATACCAATAATTCATCTTAATCACATAAACACACTTAACATCATGTAACAATGCTCGAAACCATGCGTTCATCGACACTCCAAACATTATCGACGTCATTTGCTACCGTCACACCCTTTATGGTAATGACAGTCAAGACCTTCATATCAAACAAAGTGAGATAATGACACTGTGACATGACAGCTCCCCAGTCCAAGTTTCACGCACTACTGCGCTCAACAGTTCACTCAAGACATTGTTATACTTACCATCATGTCAAACACACAGAGACGACAGACAATAGATACCCTCAACGTTATAATTGTGCCCATGACGATCTTATTCAATTTCATAGATAAGCTTTATTCAGCTTTAGCAAAAGGAACATCCGCGAAAGGGGATCAACCAATCCGGGGCGCAGGATCTCCTACAGTGAGATAACCTCATACCAAAAGGTCAATGAAAAATGCCACCATCAAGTCACCGCATAACATATGTGACAGACACAAAACTCTTTCTATTTTATACCACAGAGTTATCTCACCAATTTATGGATTTACACTCTTTTCATACATTCACCCTCATTACACCAGTAAACAAGACATAACACACACATACAATATTTTTTCCCATATTTTCGTATTAAATCCGTATTTTTTCATATAGTATTTTCATATTAAATCCGTACTTTCCCGTATTTGCATATTAGGGTTGTATTTCATTCATATTTTATATTTTTTTCTTATTATATCGTCAAACAAGCCTTTTAACCCCGTAAAATAAATTATAACGTACAATTATTTACTATTCATATTAATTACCGTGAAATTTAAGTTTACGGAATTTTTCGGATCCTTACAATATTTTTGTCATGGTTTAAACAAACGAATTTTATAACCCCATTGTATAAATCACGACCTTCAGTAATATACTTTTTTTGTTATTTTTTAAGAAAATAAATTATCTCAAATTTTTCGGGTCTTTACATTCTTCGCTCCTTAAAAAGGTTTCGTCCTCGAAACTAAAATTATGAGAATGTAGGCATTAAATGAATGTTGTATTTCTGATGTATCATGATCGTGACTGCGCTCTATCATGACCGTGATGCGCAAAGAAAATCAAAAAAAGCTTATATCCATCTGTTATAATCATTACAAGTGCTGTCAAAACCGTGACACCTTCATTTCACACAGTCCAATAGCCTTTGATAGTGTCATGACTATGTCACGGGTCCAATGACACTCTTAACCATTATTGTATCCAAAATATCCGTAAAAACAGCCCTCAAGTCACACTAGACTTCAAATAACTCTTTATTGATATTACATAAACTTTACCCTACCAGTTACGATTGACTAGGATCAGTGTTATAATTTCTAGGTAAAACACTAGTAGGAAGAAAGCATAAAACATCAGAAGATCCAAGGTTTCTTGCATTTCAAAGAAGAAAACCGCAATGCATCCTACTTCGACCACTGACAGAGAACATAGAGGTACCACGAATAGTATCCAGTACAAGATTTTCTTGGTAATCGGATTCATTATGAGTTGTGGTGGTGATGAAACTCTAAATCCGTGAAGACTTCATTGAGGTTTCACCTACTATTTATAGTACTTAGTATTTAGGAAGAGTCAAAACAAAATCTAAGAAAATCTGGATTTTGAACTGCGTGTGATTCATTTATTACGCATTGGAGACTTTGCGTAGCAAAGACAAGGAAGATCTGGATTTTGAATTATGTGTGATTCATTTATCAAGCGTGGGGGACTTTGTGTAGCAAAGACAAAGGAAATCTGGATTCAATAATCCAATCTTTATACGTGATCCAAGATCCTGTTATCTCCTCACTGATTTGATCATTTATTGATCCATGTTAAACTCAAACTCAATTTTATTGCTTTCAGATAATCATCACAATTTAACTCCCAATATTTAGTATGAAGTAAATGAAATAAGTTTGATAACAGTGCCAAATATAGGAATCCTGGTTTATTAATCCAAGAAGTAGGCATATGCTTATGCTTCTGTACAACAACTTAACGATTTACACAAATAACTTGTTGTAATCTTTGCCATGAAGATAGATTTTCTTTCTCAACGGTTCTCAGTTCCTACTTTAGAATACCAATTTTGGAGGAATTTGTTTTTTGTTTTTGTTTCGAAATACTCAAATATAAGTGTACTTCCCTTGACATCTGAACCCATATGACTTATAACTTATGATACATAAAACAGCATAAGAAAACACTAGTGGAACCAGCAGCACAGTGAACATAGATCATAATTTAACCATATATGGTCGTACAAATATCATAAACAACTATTTTTGTTGTCCAAGAGATTTTTCACTTATGTAAGTAACAACTTCAGATTTATCATATATCAGCATTGATAAGCAACGGAAGAACACACAGAAATATATATTTAGAAAGCACAGATGTACATATTTCTAATACAGAATATTTTGAATGTACAGACACAAAGACAATGGGTGTATAACTCTTATTCCTTACTTCCAGTGTTACCACCAGAGCATGTTTTCTCATGTCACTTGATGGCACATCATTTTGCTATCAAAGTCTATGATCATCGTTTTCTTCTATATTCTCATCTATATGAGCATCACTTTTAATCTTAATGTTCTTTCATTTATAATAGCAGTATTGCCAGAGTATATAAAGTCTTATATTTGGTCATTATTCCCAGTAGATCAACCATCAAAATGTGAAATTTTATTAATATCACATAACATCATCTTATAGCCTCATCCCTACCTATTACAGCATAAAATCAAACATATAGATCCTAACACTAATATAATTGATATCATGACATATCGCGTCACAAAATCCAATTCCTCAGGCGTTCTGAAGAAGAATGGTATGATACCGATCACCCCACCAATGAGCTCAAGATAGAAGGCCATTACAAACAACACTCCAAGGAAGGAGTTCACCACTTGCTTGATCATTGGATGCATTGCATTTCTCTTTGATGAATTATAAGAAGGATTGATCCTTGAACCACGAAGGAGTTCAATGGCGTTTCACTCCTTATTTATACTACTTAGAGTATAAAGGGGATCAAGATAAAATCTAGACAAAATCTAAATTTTCTTATCTCCATGATCATGCTGATCTACGAAGTGACCCGATTGTCATGCGTGGATAACTTTGTCAAACAAGACAAACGAGATCTAGATTTGATATCTCAATCTTTGACATAATATGAAATCTCATTATCCCATCACATTACCATAATTGTTCAGATATTGATCTATGTCGAGTTCAACCTAATCTCATTACTCTTAAGCAACCACACTTATTCATTTAGCACAAGGTAAGCAAGATTGATTCAGAGACATTACTAAATCTTAGAATCCGGGTGAATAGAATAGAAGATATAACATATACTTGAGTTTCTGTATACAGATATCAACCTTGAACTCTATAACTTACTTTTCATTTACCATGAAGGAAATCCTTATTTACAGCTCAAGTTCAGGTTATAATTCATTTCTCTACCTCTACAACTCTTAATTTTATTCTAAAATATTAATTTCAGAATATCCCAAGAAATTCTTGAACATGAGAAACTTTTCTCTTTACCGCTGAAGTTTTTAATCTTGTCAAACTAGCTATTGACATTTGTGGATATGTTTTGCATTAAGAAGATGAAATCTTCAAGTTCTTTCTGAAAGATTTTCTGCTCTTTTGTCATAGTTCTCACTACTTAGTTTGTACTCTATGCTTTTCTGGAGGTTCATATGAGATAAACAATACATCTTTTTATATATCTCCAATTACAAATTGTCATTGAGAGTTAAAGTTTCACGCATCACTATACTTTCCAAGGATAGTTAACATAATACTGGCTTATCTCATATTTTATCCTTTCTTATATTTCAAAATTTGATATGAGTCTTTTCAATTCAATAATCAAAATCTGAGATTTGGAAACATATCAAATCTTCACCAGTATATGCCCTCAAGTTCCGTTTCCAAGTTGATTCTATGTGATCTTTAATCACAAAGTCATAACTTGGGCAAACGTTAAATCTTGAATTTATACACGATTGTAAATCCCAAAATGAATTGTGTTTTCTTGTTCTTGGATCATCATTCCATGGATTCATATAAAACATATATTTAGACTAATGTCTCTTACAGTTCATCCAGTAATATTTCCAATGCTCAATAAGCAGGTTCTTAATTCCCAGTAGATGTATTCTTATGAGATTCAGTGAACCTTTATTCAAAAATAGATATTTGAGAATACAGCACTTATATCCTCAAAATAAAATATCACTATCATCCAAGCGTATAATACCTTACGGTTATTAAGGCATCCAGCTCAATGTTTAATCCAAGGGGAGTAATTAACTCAACATTTGTTACTTTCAATTTATTCTTCCATTCCCAATAACCCTTCATCTCAGCATAGAACAAAATATGAAATCGTTGACTATGATCATTTTGTCATGTATTAGGTATAAAAAAGCATTTCATTGCATAGAGATGATCTAAATAAGGGAGGCGACCTACATAATTCTCATTTTTGCTCAATCTGTACGTCTATTGTCCATCTCAATTATTAAACATTAGGCAATCTTATGCCAATAACATGTCCATCTCATGTGCAATATGTCCCAAGTCTCCATCTCAAACTTTATGTATTTATTAATAATTGATAAATTTCACTATCAATGTTCAATTACATAACAATTATTCTACATATCTATTCACCCTCGTTAACCGAACACTTTATAGTTCGTTTCACAAAGTTATACTTCTCTGAGGTTAATAAAAATTAAACATTGTTTTTTTCACGCTTTCCCTACTACCATAGTTCACATTGCTATATATTTTCCTCATACTTCATTCATGAAAACACATTTATGTGTTACATCATGTCGAAAACATATATGTCTAGCCATGCTAGCACCTTTCTCACTAAGCAGGTATTGTTACTCTTTTAACGGTAAGGAAGATCACATATATAATTTAACCTTCCAACATCAAGTGTATTAACTTCTCATACTTGAGTAAGATTGCTCACATATATCAAATCATGTATTTATTTTTCCACCCTTCATGATCAAGTTATTACTCGTCTCAGAGAGTAAATCTCATTTATTTACTCAACCCATTTGAGTCATTCCTCTCTTACTATACTCAATGCATGTTGCAATCCTATTCTATTATAGAAATGTCTTCTCATTATTCTTAAGTTCAATTCCAAACCACACATTCCATACAAAACGTTCATACAACAGTTACAACCCAGATAAACACATCGGTCCTATTTTCCAAGGCATACTTGCCACATGATATATATCCTCTTAATATCATTTTATCACATCTTAATATCTTTATCATTCCAAACATATCCCCAAAACATCAGAATATTACTTTTACGACGGAATTATATCTCTTCCTAGGATCAGAATACCTTTCACATTTAACCTACATCTAACATCAAATCTTAGGTCACATTTCTCCTTCAAGTCTTGCTCCTGTAACAAAGAGAAGAACAAAGACATAGAAAAATAATAACCGTGAGTTAGAGGAGCTCAATAACGTGTCGGCCCCCTTACCAGGGGTTACATGAGAGAAGAAGATAATAAAAGAAAAGGAAAATGATCACTTAAATCCTTTGTTCCAGCACTCTGGAATTATCATGCCAATCTGACATTCACAATTATCATCACAAGCATACCAATAATTCACCCTAATCACATAAGCATATACTTAACACCACATAACAATACTCGAAACCATGCGTCCATCGACACTCCAGACATTATCGACGTCATTTGCTACCGTCATACCCTTTATGGTAATGACAGTCAAAATCTTCATATCAAACAAACTGAGATAATGACACTGTGACACGACAGATTCCCAGTCCAATTCTTATACACTGTTGTGCTCAACAGTTCACTCAAAACTTTGTTATACTTACCAACATGTCAATCACACAGAGATGAGAGACAATAGATACCTTCAACGTTACAATTGCGTCCTTGACGAGATTTATTCAATTTCATAGATAAGCTTTATTCAGCTTTACCAAAAGGGATATCCCGAAAGTGAGATACCCTCATACCCAAAAGTCGATGAAAGAATGTCACCATCAAGTCATCATATAACATATGCGACAGACACAACGCTCTTTTTGTTTTATACCACGAAGTTATCTCACTAATTTATGGATTTACACTCTTTTCACACATTCACCCTCATTATATCAGCAACCAAGACATGACACACACCATGCAATAAAATTCCACGATATTCAGTATTTAGCACATAGCACACAGCAGTTGCAGTCAGTATTTTATGTCAGTCACATTTAGTGACTACGTCTAAAGATTCCAACGCATATTATTATACTCACGGAATAATAACACGTATCGCCACTTACAATAAATATAAACGTTATCTTTTATCACAGTTCTTGACGTGCACACGTTCAGCCTCATCCTTAAGTGACGACGAACAACGTCTCCAAGTGCTATAATATAATAGGATATGCGTATTAAGACATACCCTTGTGAATGATTGTTCATGTTATGGAACTAAGTATATTTATTCATACTTTTTAAAAACCCATCATAGTAATGTTATGTGATGATGCCAAGTCATGGTGTAAGAAATACGGGCTTGGATTTTGTCCATTCTACGTGAGTTTAACTTTTTTTACAAGATCTTGAGTATATCTTTTGATAATGCTTCAAACAATGAGGGAACAATTCAAAAGTTTAAAACCGCTTTGGATCCTATGTGTGATGGTATGTTACTCCATCTTAGGTGTTGTTGTCACGTAATAAACCTTATAATTAAAGATTGCCTAAAAGATGAAACTTGTTTACTTGTCACGACGGCATGGATATGTAATTCTTTACTTGTTTTCGGCTTTGTAATATTTTTATGCTAATTGAAACTTCGATATTTCTTCCTTATAACATGTATCTTTACATTTGAAACAATGTTGTTGTTTTCATGACTTTTAATTTTTCATTTTCTCATGTAAAAATGTTTGGCATGTAATTCACAAATCATGTCATTATTGTTGTTATGTTGATGGAACTTGAACACTTTGTTATATATGAAACTTTAAAACAAATGTAGCAATTCAAATATTGTTATGTTGTTTGAAACATTTGGTTATTAAGGCTTTAAGTTGATCACTTCAAAAGGGATTTTTTTTTTCATTTTTGTTAATCAAAAACGTCAACGGTTAATCAAAACCGTCAACGATTAATGAAAACCGTTGTCGGTTTATTGAAAAACGTTGCCAGTTTCTTGAAAACAATATGTTCTCTAAATTTTCATGTTTTCAGAATTGTTGACGGTTTTAATTTTCGTTGACGGTTATTACAAAACCAGTTACGGTTTTCATAGCTCAGGAAAACAAAAAAAATAAAAAATGAAGAGGGCCTTAAGGCCCTTTTCCTACGCATCGGACCAAGCCCGGATTTTTTTAAGAACCGGGCCTGGCCGGGGTTCTTAGCCTGGGATCCTGGCCCTGGTTCTGGGGCCAGGCCAGGCCCGAGCTTTTGACTGGCTGGGTAGGTCCGGGTCGATGGGCCGGGCTGTTACATGATAACTCCAATGCCAAGCTTTGAAAAAAGTCTTTGATATTTATTTTGATAGTCCATATTGATGATTTTTTGTATTTATCATCATTAGAAGTGTTTGTGAACTTTTGGAGTTGTTTCGAGGTTAAAACGATTCATTTTCGGAATCTCCCCAACATGACCCTTCGACACGTTTGAATCTATAACTTCTCGTATACAGCTCCAAAAATCATTTCGTAAAATTATACATAAACTAACTTCATAATATTTTCATTGAATTAAAGTTTCTATCACGCAACCTTACGAATAACAGCAGTTTTTCATTCAATTTTATATTTTCTTCTAGATCAGGCTGTTTGATCTTTCTTTATTAATCAGCTCATAACTCCTTAAATACAATTCAAAATATAGATTTTTAAACTATTCTGAAAACTAGACTTTAAGACCTTTCCATTGATATATACTTATTTTCTAAATCTTTCAATGTAATTCCAGATCATGTCACAAAGTGATCCTTGTTATCAATTTTTATAGATTAACATATTCGTACATTTTGATTTATATCTTGAGATTCACAATTCTAAATTATGATCTATCAACTTTATCAAAAACTAAACATGTGAGGATTCAACGTATATTAAAATCCGAATTTATCATAGAGCATGTGATTTTTAATAAAATTTTTAGAAAAGATAATCACCTTTTTGTATTAATGATGAAAGATCATCATCACCTTATAACCATAATTTCTCCTCTTCTCCTCAAACTCTCCTTGTTCTCTTCTCTTGCTTATGTCTTCTTTTGCATGATAATAAGTGTTTTTATATTTATAAGAAGTTTTTCAAGGAGAAGATAGCTTGTATTTATAGAAAACTAAATCGATTAAAATAGTTTTAGTGGATAATTAGTGGATAAATAATTTAATTTAGGTGGATTAGAAATTTAGATAAAGGAAAATAAGTGTCAAAATTAGGTTTAGGTCATTTTCGTATAAATACGATATTTTCATATTAAATCCGTATTTCCCCGTATTTGCATATTTGGGTTGCATTTCATTCATATTTTTCATTTTTTCCTTCTTATATCGTCAAACAAATCCCAAAATAAATTATAACGTACGATAATTTACTATTCACATTAATTATCGTGAAACTAAATTTTTCGGATCCTTACCATATTTTTGTCATGATTTTGACAAACGAATTTTATAACCCCGTCGTATAAATTATGACCATCAGTAATATACTATTTTTGTTATTTTTTGAGAAAATAAATTATCTCAAATTTTTCGAATTTTTACATTACTATATCGCAATGAAAGATCAGCATCAACGGTCGACAAGGTGGGAAAATCATTGATTGATCTTTCGTGGTTTCTTAAAAGCCTGTTGATCTCAAAAATTCCAAGATCCTTCTTATGCTGGTCGTCCGTGTATAGTTTACGCATTTTCAGCAATTATCTTTTATGATATTGAATTTCATCGGTTAGGTTCGCCTAATGAGATTCCCACAGATTTAAAGGATCCCCTACCTTACAGAACAACAGCAATGTTACAAAAAGTTCACACAACTGTTCACAATTCTGGAATACGACAGCCTGATTCAATGTTTCATGCAATTCATTGTCGCTATCCAACAAGCCTCTGTGGAAACATGCTTCATTAAATGTCGCATAAATAATCGCATCAAAGGTTCTGAGTTCCTCGTAAGAGCGTGCTCCTTTGACAGTATTCAACAGCATTCAAATAGAATCTCTCACCAGAAGCTGGATAAGCATAATATAATCTACCTACGATGTTTAGTTTCTTTTTCCTCCTTGCCACATATGGGTCTTCTTATCCCAGCGATATTTTTTGAGAATCTCGACGTAAGTCAACGTTTTAGCATATTCATCTGTTTGATTCAGGATAAACCATTGCTAAAACATTGTTCCAAAAGGATCAACTCGATCGATGACTGTTTGAAGGCTTTCTTGTTCTCTGAAAATGATCAATTCACTACAAAAAAAAGATGATTTTACGACGGAACACATTTGCGACGGAACATTTCCGTCGCAAAAAGAAACGTAATGCGACGGATCCGTCGCAAAGTAAAATATGGGGAAAAAAATTAAAAGAAAACAAATATACGACGGAAAGTCAACTGCCGTCGCATAATAAAAAGAAATCTGCGACGGCGGCCGTCGCACAATTGCGTAAAACAAATTAAGAAAAAGATTTCACGGTTAATTAAGAATATGCGACGGAGAGATCGAGGATCAACGCAAGAAACCGATCTCAAGGGCATGCTACACACAGCCAGGGTTGTGTGTCCACCCTCGTCGTCGCTGAGCGCATGGTAAGTACCTTATTTAAGTTAGAATTCTTTCATATTTGTTAAACATAAAATGTTTGAGTATTAATTATTTAAAATAATTTTCAGGCGATTGGTCTTAAGAGGAAGGCGACGGAGTTCGAGGTTTTTGTGAAGACCCACAAAAAACCTGGTACTTCGAGCGTGGTGGAGGCCATTTTAGCGGGGAAGTCACTGGTTGATCCCCATGGCAGACGAGACAGCCACCCGTTTTTGGGTAAGACCTTTTCTTCCTTCTCTATTTTCGTTAATTATTTCCTTTTTATTATATATTCATTTCTTGTTTTTCTAACTTGTTTCGCAGGATTCATTTTTGGAGCGATTGGCTCAACTGCCGGAGTCGCAGGCGGATTCGTCCTTGGATCCAGAGGGCTCCCAGCAGCAGTTTGCTGCCGCCTCTTCCCAGACATATCTCGAGGTCGCACGGCCACAGAAGGGAAGGGTCTACTGCATCGGGTCCGCTGCCACCTCATTCTACCCGAAGAGCCAGCTGTTTGCGGTCTCCAGATCACAGTCACAGTCGGCTCGTGACTCTGCCTTCTCTCAGGAGGTGCAGACGTTGCAGCAGCAGGTTCTGACACAGCAGCAGACCATGGATCGGATGCAGGCCCATTGCCTTTTTGATGAGGCAAATGGGCGCTGATCCGGATTGTACCTGCCAGGCGGAGGTTGGCACCGGCACCCCGAGGTTCCCTCCTGGTCCCGACGACGATTCCTGCCCTCCGGAGCAGCGACATCCCGGATTACTCGGTCATTAGTATTTGTAAAAGTTGTAATTGAATAATGTAATTTGATTTTGAAATGTATTTTGATTTCAGTATACG
>JAOVYX010014820.1:0-30505 GCA_035668315.1 Drosera spatulata | reverse complement strand
CACCAACTCCTCATCAATAAATCTCAAACTCTATAATATCAGTTCGTACAGCGAGATCCTCGAGACCGAGGAGCTGGGGGTGAAGGTGTACGAGAGGAAGGCGGAGTGGATAAGGGGTGTGATTGGGATTTATGTGGCGGTGGAGGTGCCGGAGGGGGCGCTGAAGACTGGGGTGGTGAATTATGTCTGGCAGGTTGGGCCTGGGATGACGAATGGGCGGCCCATTAAGCATGAGTTTACGCCGGCGAATTTGGCCTCGGTCGGAAAGTTGAGTCTGACTGATAGTGGCGCCGGAGAAACGCCGGCGGGTGGTGGCGGTGGTGGTGTTGGGATGAGGAAGAGAAATGTGAGTTTGATTGTTTGTTTGGTTGGTTGATGAATTTTGATTTTGTTTTTAGTTTCGTTGCATTTTGCTTTTGTGTATTTTTGGGTTAAATGAAACTTGGAAGGAGATTTTGTGTTGAAATTTCTTGACATTTTGGTCAAGTTACCCAATATGGGAATTGTAATTAGGTTAAAAAAGGATTAGTTTAGTGATAAACGCTCATTCCCGGGTTTGGACATCTTTGCATCACAAAACAGTCTATTTATAAACATACACCGAAGCATATATCTCGTCGTCCTCACACACCGCATGCCAGATTTTCGAACTTTGTTTATGAGAAATTAACGACAATATAGTCACTTGGAAGTTGGACCACCGATTATTTCGTGAGATATTATCGTTTGATATGTTGTCTTTGGTCTCTCTTTCTTTTTCGTTGGCCATTGATAGTTGTGGGATTTTCAATTGGAAGGACTTGGAAAATGATGGAGTCTTCAAATAGTATGGTGTTTGGTAAAATGAATTGATATGCATTCACTGCCTTCCCATTTGTAAACGCTGCAACTTTTTACTGTGTGTTATCAATGCCCATGGTTCTTTTTCTTTTCTATTTTATACATTCCTCTTGACTGGGTTGATTATAGGAGAAGGTACTAGGATGATAAACTTGGCTTTCAGCTTAGTTTTTAAGAGGTCCAGCATATTCGAGATGATTTGTACGAGATAACGTGTTTCTTGTTTCGTAATGGCTTGTTTTATTGCATTTGGCGTGGTGTAGAATAGGAAGGACCACCAAACTCCGTTGAATTGTTGAGTCTATCTCACGCGATTTTTTGATATAATCATCCCAAATGAATGAATAATTCAGAGTTTTGAAATGACTGTAGTAAATGATTGTTTTTAATATTTCTCCTTTGATTCAGTTTAGACATTCTTTTATCCACATTTTTTCTGCAAAAGGAAGTGCTTTTATGTGATTTCCTGATAAGCCTCTAGTTCATATGATTCCTGAGCTTGTTTAAGCTAAATCCCATTTTTTCCATGTTATTTCTGGAAAGTAATGGTTTTGTCTACTACAAGATGGAGAACGTTTAGTCATGTTCTTTCGGGTTTAGCTAGAATCTGAAGAAGACCGTTGCTCTTTCTTGTGACAGATTCATGGAATTTTGAATTCTGTCAGTTGGGGCATTCTGTTTCCTGTTGGAGCTATTATAGCCAGGTACCTGAGAACTTTCCCGTCTGCTGATCCGGCATGGTTCTATCTCCATGCTTCGTGCCAAGTATCTGCTTATGCAATCGGCGTCGCTGGTTGGGCAACTGGTCTGAAACTTGGAAGTGAGTCCAAGGGAATTGTTTTCAGGAGCCATCGCTGCATTGGAATCGTTCTCTTTTGCCTGGCCACTGTACAGGTATGCCTCTCACCACACATCTCTCTACTGGCTTCGTTCTTACACTGAATTCCACTGCATTGTTTCCTGGACTCTTGTCTTCTGATATCTCTCTTTTGTTTATTTTGGGTTCCATAGATTTTTGCGTTGTTCATAAGGCCGAAGAAGGAGCACAAGCTAAGACTTTATTGGAACATCTATCACCATTCCATCGGATACGCCATAATCATCCTTGGGGTCATCAATATCTACAAAGGCTTAAGCATCTTAAATCCTGAGCACAAGTGGAAATTAGCCTACACCACCATTCTCATTGCCTTGGGCGGCATATCAGCGCTCTTGGAGGTTTTCACCTGGATCGTGGTTTTGAGGAGGAAGTCGTGGACAAAGCCCTATGCTTGATTAATTTGATCACCACAACAAAAAAATCCACAAGCGACCATATCTCCCACGCCGTTCATTCTTCGACAACCGGAGGTTCTCCTTGCAGCTGTAATTATATTCTGCACTTCCAATAGTTCATGTCCTGGTCGACTATCTAGGTACTTTATGGTGTGTATAATTAGCTTGACGTCTATCTCGACACTTGTTTTGATTTCTCTTGTGATATGATACCTGCGTGGCATATCTGTCTCGTTGATCATAGATTTCATGTATTAACTTTGGACAGATTGATTGGTGCCGTCTTCGATTGATTTTTGCTTTTAGACCACAAAGGGTCCACAAACATGATTGCATAACGTGCTGACCACTTTTTACTCCAAAGTATTTTGTTCTTTTTTATCCATGCTGGTGCTTTCTTATGTAAATAGATGTCATGGCTTGATTTTTAACCCATCGCCTGTTTTTGGGATGCTGTTCAGTTCCTAGTGTGGTTAGTTTACACTGATATTTTACTAATTTAGTTAGCACCTTCTGAGGCATCTTGGAGTTTGTTGAATGAACTTGTCTCCGTGCTAACAGTTCCGCTACTGGTGTTCCATACCTGACCCTTGCAGGAGCTTAAGTCGATCGTAATTTTGGCCTGGTTTTCGATGAATCTTTAGTGAAATTGTTGACTATCGGATGCAATGCATGGTCTGATGCTCCTTGCAGCAAGTCGTAGCGTCCTGTCCTGTCATGTAATCCTTCATGCTTAAGCACTTAATTGCATCATAAAACGGGCCCTTAGGCTCCGGTTTCTATCCCGGACGGCTCAAAGCCAGCGTGTTCCGGAACTTGCGGATGTGTTTAGTCCAAGCATATGGGACAGCTCATAGTGGGAGTAGATCAGTCGATCATTTGATCTATACAGCAACTTTGCCTCCATAGGTGGATGCTCCATATGCGTTAGGTAAAAAGTCAAGACAGCGCCGGCCCCCCTAAAGAGCATCAATCCTGTTGCATGGTTAAAGGATCATCGATTAAGGCCGAAGGTGCTGCTTGTGCTTGATTGATTTGGTGAAGTATGATATGATTTGTACGATTGTTTATTTTCAATTACAATGTCGTTAAAGCAGCTCATCCAGGAAAAGATTTGTATCCCTTTGTTATCCGATGATGTTAAGATCCATAATTAGTGTTATATCATCCGTTCGGATTTTGATATGATTGATTGCTCGGCATAGTATCAGAACAGGTCGTGACATGAAATCACGAGTTCGATCGTTGTCTTTCATAATTTGCTCCTCGACAGATCTGTTATCCTGTATAAGCGCGGTCCTGTCTACACTCCTCTTCTCGTTTTTCATTATCTTTCGTTGTCATCTCTCGTTTTCATGGTTGTTGTGCATGTAAACTCGTTTTGTGATTGATCTATCGTACCAAAGTTGCGCAAGGGACTATAGACTACATAGAGCTGTCGAGGTTGTCCTTGCATTTGGTATTTTCAGCCCCATGTGATTGTCATGTTCTGCTTTTATATGAGCACCGTACGTGCTGTGATCCTATAAGGTTTGTAAGTTAATGTGACATGAACACCTTGGTTCACAAGCTCAAACCTCCGGTTCAATCGATGCTGTGACAGATCAACCAGCAAGCTCACATCGCTTACTTCGTATACTTCATAAGTCTATTGACATTAGTCGTTATCATTAGATCATCATTGAACCAAATAAGATTGGTATAGAGCTATTTATTGTTTAATAATAAAAACAAAGTAGGAGAGATCTTTAAGGTTATTGGGTAGGACCAGACGTCGACACATGATACGTATATACTTGAGGCGTGCAACGCAACAAGTAAACCAACGTAGACGAATAGTATGAGACAAGCCGGAACCCTGTGCTTTGCAGAGAGAGAGAGAACATTGAAGATTATTTTCAATAATGTCTAATGTTATTACTTCATTGATAACAGTTACAGCAAAACTTTTATATATTTACTTGCAACGATTTGACTTTTGCATTACTCCATGCATATTGGAGAACATTGCTTTTCCTTCCTAACCATGTAACAAATTTTTGTCAAACCTTGGATTAAAATATACCATTTAAAACTATTATTAGGATTTCAGGTAAACTTGTGAAAAATGATGTTTTCTTATTGGCCAGCGATACGAGTTAAAGTTCGACTCGATACGTGTGTCTGGTTTTTTGTTGCAAATAAATTGAGACAAAAGGAATATCTTATTATACACGTTCTTATGATAGGATTAATAAGTATAGCAAAGTTGAATGAAAATAATAATAATAACACTCAATACAAGCCTCAGTGGTGAACAACAGACGACAACGTAAAAAGAAAAATTCAAAGGCGATTATATTTCATACTTTTCAATATAAATATAATATTTTAATTTTGTATATTTAATGATGAAAAGTTTGGCTCGTGTCGCCGAATGATTGAACATAATTTTTTAAAAAATTATCGTGTAATACTAATAATAGTTTAAGTTATATATTTTAATTTTGAATCAATGACATAATTTTCTTACTTCATAAATACTAAAACAAAATTTCTTAAAATGCAAGTGATGGATAGTAAAAAAAATAAAATAAAAAATCAAACATTACGCTTATTTTGTGACGTAGGAAGTGCATGACTTATATATTTGATAATTCATAACAACAATGTATGGTATAACATGGTGATATATTAAAAAAATTAATAAATACAGTATTATTTTTTAGTGACTGTGCACAATATACCATGATCATTTTTTATTTGAGAAAATTGCCTATTAAAAATAAAAAAATAAAATTGGATTAATATGGCTAGAAAATGGTATCCAAAAGTGACAAAACCATATGCGCAAAGAAAGCGTCTGAAGCTCGGAGCCGGATGACACCTAGTGTGACAAACCTGTAAATAAGAAAAAAAAAAAACTTTAGGAATTATATTATTCATGACAAGCAGGAGAACCATTCTCCTTTAGCATATATTAGGAATATGGTTCTGAACTTACTACTCGTAACTACTTATCTTAGATATGAATGGGAAATGACAAGTTAAAGTCCAAAATTTGTTTAAAGAAAAAAAAAAGAGTGAGAGTGAAGCATTTGATGAAAAAATAATGATTCACAGGATGCCCAAGTTGAACAACATAGGCGAAAGAGACGTGGAATGGGCGATAGAAAAACTTGGCGGTATCTCCCTGATGGTGACTCAATATAAAGAGGTCAATTAAATCAAATGCAATGTCACATTTTTCAGTGTCCATATATGAGCACTACTATATATTACCACTGTTTTTTATTCTGTATGCGGATAAATAGTTATGTACTTTAAAGATGTGAACAAGTTAGTGACGTCGAACTATCATCATATTTTGATCATCGTGCATGCCTTTCAGACATTTTGGGCCGATTCCAAGGGCCTGGTCGTGCCATGTTTATGGACTACTTTGTAAAAAAGGCAAAAGTCCAACCAGGTTGGATATCAAGTTCTTGCCATTGAAAATCTTTTTACTACGTTTCCCGAAAAAAAATTACGAGCTCTCCACGACGTCCTCGCCTATGGTTTTTGCTGAAATTGATGACTATTTGAAAAGATCTGTTCCATGATCACAACACAGACAATAAACGGAGGTTCCATGTTCTCGTGTATTTTGTTCTTTGTAACTTTTGTGTGTGATTATCGTTGGTGATTTTTCATTTTTGTATCACCTAAAACCTATCTTTACAAGGATGAGACAATTAGATAATATTCATGAAAAACTCGATATTTTTTTTTATCAAACTATTATGTTTTTTGATATCAATCCATCATTCATAATTTCACATGTAAACTTATATTCATTCACCTTGTAACTTATAACATAGACAATATTGACATGAAGAAATTTGTTAAAACCTTATATTTTTCAATTAAAACCATTATTTATTGTATTTCGAAAAACTCTGATTATATTGTGAACTAATATAGGAGTAACATTAAGAGGCTGTTCGATGTTGCTGTTTAAAATTGGTGAAATGAAAATCGATAACTGAAATAGAAAATGAGATATCGAAAAGCAAAATCATCCTACAAATAAAATAATTTTATATATAAAAAATATTAAATAGTGTATTCAAATGAAACGAAAAATTAAAATTAAATTTTTTTTTTATCTCTATTTCATCTATTAAAAAACAAAAAACAAAAATGATAATGATAATGTCAAACATCCGCCAATAATACCAAAACACAAAACACAAAACGAGTTTACGCAAATTTATCATTTACCGTCATTACCTCTCCGATCCCTCACTGACTCACCCTTCTACACTCTCCGGCGGAAACCCAAAACCCTAACCACCGCACCACCACCATGACCACCACCGGACTCCACCGCCTCCTGACCACCACCCTCCGATCTTTCTCCTCCACCACCACCACCTCCCTCAACCCCACAATTCCCCAAACCCGAACCCGAACCCTAACCCCACTCGACAAGGAATTCGAATCATGGACCAAAACCCTAACCCCAGGCTTCGCCACCTCCGACGTCAACGCCGCTCTCCGGTCCACCTCCGACCCCGACCTCGCCCTCGACGTCTTCCGCTGGACTACTCACGAGCGCAACTACCGTCACGACCATTCCACCTACCTCACCATCATCGACACATCGGTCTCCGGGCACCGCATTCACCACGCTGAGACCCTCTTAAACGAAGTCCTCGCTGTGAAATGAATACGGAATTGTATAATGTTATGCTTCGGTGTGTTGTAGGCATCGGTTTATGTTTAAGAGGGCGTTCGATGTGTATAAGAAGATGTATGGGGCGAGGGCTGAGGAGCAGTGTAGGCCGGATTTGGAGACGTATAGGATGTTGTTCGAGGTGTTGTTGAGGCGGTTTAATAGGATGAGTGTTAGTTATGTGTATTTGAGGTCGGTGAAGTCGTTGGTGAAGCAGATGAAGGCGGTGGGGGTTGTGCCGGATACTTTCGTGATCAATATGGTGATCAAGGCGTACACGAAGTGCTTGGAGGTGGACGAGGCGATGAGGGTGTTTAAGGAGATGGGGTTGTATGGGTGTGAGCCGAATGCGTATAGTTATGGGTATTTGATCAAGGGGTTGTGTGAGAAGGAAAGGGTCGGGGTTGCGTTGAGGTTTTTCGAGGAGATGAGGGAGAATGGGCTTGTGCCAAGTAGTAGTACGTTTATGGTTCTTGTGTGTGGGTTGGCGCTCGAGAAGAGGTTTGAGGTTGCGGCGGATGTTGCGCTGGATATGGTGGGGAATTTTATGTCGCCGGATTTCTTGACTTATAGGACGTTGTTTGAGGAGATGTTTATGGATGGGAAGGGCGATGACGCGTTGGAGCTGCTGGAGGAGATGAGGAATAGGGATGTCAATATGGGGGAGAGGACGTATAAGACTCTGTTAGACTCGCTGCATTTTCCAAATCATGAATAGTGTATCACTGTTGGATGTTGAGCTTGGTGACACTCGATGCGGATTCTGCAGTTGGGAAGATGAAGAAAACATGATGTGAGGCTTCTGATAATATCGGCTAACTTCAAGGGACATCTATCATCTTGCTCAGAAATGGAGCGAATGCTTGTCTGCTTCCGAGGTATCCTGCTGCTTGTGTAGCAACTTCAAAAGATTGATGTCTGATGTGAAAAAACCCGGGAAGTATACAAGATAAACTCTGGAAATTCTCAGAAGTTTAGGAGATTATAGGTAGTATTGGGCAAAGAGGCTCCCCTAATAAGCGGGATGCATTGAAAACAGATGATACTCTCATGGGATCCGGAGGAGGAGGAGGAAGTGCAGATAGGAACTGCCTGATTGGGAATCATAGGGTATGAATCCGGGAATCGGAGTATGTGTATGTCTTCATTGATATCAGATTATGCAAGCAAACACTGCTGTAAATCCTGCAAGCTTTACCATGTGGAGGAGAAATTTCAGTGCTGGTGCGTTTACTGGTTGTGCGGTGTATACTGAATTACTGATTGTGTCGCGTATCATTGCTTCTAGCAAGGCTGCTTCCGACGATATTGTGATATCGTTTAATATTATTTCCACCTAGCTACAACTACAACTAGCGGTTCCCGTCCAAGTCGTGGTGGTGTTGGAAGGGTGACATGTATCTAGTTTTATGCCCGCAGTAGACAGACCATTTCCTAATGCTCGTCTAGCTAGGGAGAGTAAATAATTTGTGCAATGTACCATAGAACTTGTGGTTGTGGCATTGTGACTTGAGTTAAAATCAACTTTCTAATACGGTAATACCACATGAAGAGTTTTACTAGTTCAAATGCTCAGTGGGAAATACTCGTTATAACAAAACCTGAAATTGCCCTCAGTATTCTTTTGGGTAATCCGTCAAAGTTTGTTGAAATGGTCGTTGGTCCAATCCAACGTCTTTGTCTTCTATATGTGTTTGTTCAATGCACAAGATTTGCACCAAGTTTTCCATTCCCAGATACAATGTATTAAGGTATTTTGTATTGAAGCAACAAAAGAGAAAATATATAGAATAAAAACACAGCAGCAGCAGCAAAAATAGAGAGAAAACTGTGAGAAAGAGCAAACAAAACTGGTCTGCACAGTGGAGGATAAACATGCGGATCGAGAGTCATCTGTGATCGGATTAAGCTGATTTTTGGTCATTGTGTACATGATATTCTGTTCTTCGTATTCAACGGTTGATCGTTGATCGGGATTCCGTACAGTCGTTAATTCTGTTCCGAATAGTAGCGACAGTTTTTGGTGAACTCTATCCTTATTCTCTTGGTGGCGTTGTTCTTGCTTGTTGATCTTCATTATATATATGTGAATCCCATCATTGTGGGATTAGAGGTGTTATCGTTTTATTTGTGGTGATATCTAGGTTGTGTACCTAGTGGAACTTGGTTTTATACCAAAACTGTGATCGTGAAGTGTTTGGATGGATCCCGAGATTGGTCCTTTTATTTTTACTTCTTAGATTTTGGGGGGTTTTTCACGTTAAAAGTGTTGTGTTAAACTCGTCTTTGATTTGTCGGATTGTATATTATTATTTGATTGGTTGGAACATTTCCTCACAGGTTTAAATAAATCGAAAAAATTGTCGTTTTCTTCAACAAAGTTCACACATGCAAAACAATATTTAGTGATTTAGGACATGATTCACACTTTATCTCAACAAAATCAAATTCGTTGATCATTGCAACAGCATTGGAACAAGAGAACATCAAACCTTATCCTGATTATTCCAATATATTTTACAAGATTCCGGAGAGCCCATTTCGTGGATAGACTTGAAGGCAGACTCTTCTCTTGACGTGACCAACTGATAAGCAAACATAGCATATTCGAGTCAAATCAGAATACTGACCTTTGGAAACAAAGTGTGAATCTCATAACGCTTGAAAGAGCGCTGAAACTACCTCTCAAATTTCCTCCTCCCTTCCCTTCTTTTTTCCTTCCCCTTAAAATCCTCCAAATCCCGTCGTCAATTCACGTCGCCGAAACACACAATGCTCTCGGCGGAGGCGGCGGCGGAGAAGCTGAGACAGGACGGCAACGCGTATTTCAAGAGAGAGAAATTCGCCGCCGCCATCGACGCCTACACCGAGGTAACTAATCGGCAGTTTCCAACAATGCGTATACATTGATTTTGGAGTTGATGTTTAGGGTTTGTGATTGGTGTTATGTGGATTGATTGTTGCAGGCGATCACGTTGTGCCCTAATGTGGCGGTGTACTGGACGAATCGCGCTATATGTCATCGGAAGAGAAAGTATGGTGGAAGTTTATTGGTTTCTGATCTGTTGTGAAAATCTAGTGCTTTGGTTTGTATTAGTTTCACCATTCGTTTCTTGATTCTTGGTGGTTGGTATTGTTTTCGTGTCAGTGAGTGGACGAGAGTGGAGGAGGATTGTCGAAGAGCGATAGAGTTGGATCATGGCTCTGTCAAGGTTGGTGTCGATCATCAACTTTTTGCATTTCCCTTTTTCTTTTGACTAGCAGTTCATTTCTTGTGCCTGGCTTCCGTTATGCTACTCTATGTTAGTTTGTCGCTGATATTTCGCTTTGGGGAGATGGAAAAGGGCAAACTTTTATGTCAAAGTTGTTGTATAATATGTCCATGTTGATGATTTCTTGGCAATGTGATATATACTTTTTGCTGAGGATGATGGCGGGAACAATATTGGTTGTTTGATGGCCGATTTTTTGGGTCGAAGACTAGAAGTGGACAAAGTTCATTGTTTTGTGAGAAATGAGTCCCGAAAGCTTGATTCTCTAAGTAGTGTAGGATCAGATAGATGAGTAGCTGCTGTATACTGAAGGGTACTTTGCACCCAAAGTAGTGTATGTTCTAAATGTGGAGAGTGGAGGCCATTGGATGATCTTAAGTTGTTAAAAGGTAGATCAGAATGGGATATACGGAACGAGTTCGTTTGAAATATGATTGATCCATTGTGAAAATTTATGTCATATTGTTTGTGGGCTTGTAGCTTAGCACATAATGGACTTATATCTTGGTTATGGTCTTGAATTGCGTTGCTGCTGGATGCTTAAAATCTAGGGGTTAAGAGATGTGGAAATGGGGATTAAGTATATGATAATGGTGGACCTATGATTTTGGGAAAATGCTGTCTGATGTGTCTGAAATCAGAAGGTCTGAAACAAGTTCTGGGGTGTGGAATGAGGGATTTCTGGTTTTTTCTGCTATTTGACCACATGGTAAAGAACAGACCTTAACTTGGAGTTTTTGGCTTGCGAATATGAAACAGTGTTTTCCCCAGAAAATGCAAAACATGCGCTGTAAAAGTAGCTCCAAACCCATCAATAGGTGGCTGAAGTTGATCATAGACCTGGAGTGTGGACTTTTGTTTTATCTTTTATTTTAACCCTTTTTAAAAACAAAGACTGCTTAATGTTCATCTTAACGCGACACATCTTCGATTTCTTGTTGGCATTCTTTGTGATGGCTGCAGGCATACTATTTGCTGGGATTGTCTTTGCTGGAAAAGCAAGAATTTTCTGAAGGAGTTAAAGACTTGGAAAAGGTGTGAGCCAAACCTTCAATTGCGATGCTAGATGTGGACGTCTCTTAATCTTTTATAATAGCTTTTTTTCTTTTTCTTGTGGTAGATTATCTTTTAATTTTGGTCCATGTGGTTACAAAAATGCTGGTCTCCTTCCTAGTAGTCTTCTTATACACATTTGAACGCTTACATAGCTTAGATTGTTCATGCTATGATTTGCAATGCGATTTGGTTTTCATATCTAGGTTAGCATGACTTAAAATTCTATAATCTGAGCCAACAGTGTACATGTTAAGCATCAAACAGAGAAAAATCAATTTGTGTTCTCCAGAAATTTCGATCAAAACCCACAGGAAACAGTTTTGTACTCATCAAACCTTTTAAATTTTGTGAGTTGTAAAACTGGCAATCCGGTAGCTCTGGGCTTTATGTTTGCATCCTGATGGAAAAGCTGTCAGTTGCGTCCTGTGTATGGTTATGGATGCCAATGTTTCTGGATCATGATCCTCAACTACATTACTCCTTTGCTTGTTATCGTAGGAACTAGGGACCGAAAGCATTCTCTTGTTTCTTTTTCTTTCCCTGCTCGGAATATTTAGTGGTTGCGTGTTATGCATCATTCCCTAATAAGGTTTTGCTTCTTCCACCCATTCTTAGGCTTTGGATCTAGGGAGAGGTGCCAACCCTGAGCTTTATATGGTGGATAAAATATGGGAGGCACTTGCGACAGCAAAACACATGAAGTGGGAACATGAATCTGTTAAAAGATCTTGGGAACTGCTAATGCTGAGGTATGTTCCATTCGAGTTTTTTACTCTTAATTATCTTCTTTTCCTCAAGCTGTTGTTTTGTGATGCAAGTCGAACATCACACGCCAAGTGATATTCTTTTCTTTTGCCCCCCTTTTTATGCATCAGAGAAGCTTGTGAGACGGCACTTGAAGTAAAGCATGCCATTGATATCTCCCAAATAGAGGGGCCGATTGATGAAGTTGTTAAGTCCATCTCAGAACAGTTTGCTGCTCTAGATCGTGTCTTCGACAAAGCTGCAGAAGCTGACATACCCACCGAAGTATTCTACCATTGCATGTTTCTTTGCCTCTTTATTTGTTTTCGTGAGACTACTAATGTGAACAACTTGACGTGATTGCCTTCAGGTGCCAGATTACTTGTGCTGTAGAATTAGTCTAGACATCTTAAGAGATCCTGTCATTACACCTAGCGGTTTTACATATGAGAGAGCAGTCATCCTCGAACATCTCCAAAAGGTGAGCTCTATTTTTTTCCTGGGAAATCCATTCACGCTTGAAGGATCTTTTTCTATGATAAAATTAAGGTCTACTATCAGTAATTCAGTATCCTCCACTCGCCATTGTGCTATCACACCAATATATCATTTCTGTTTTTGGCACACCCCCTCCTCCTCAAAAAGAAAAAAAAAAAGAAAAAAAAAGAAAAAAAAAAGAAGGTTTTGTCTCAGTGGGGAATGGGGATATCGGGCTGATGGATTGAGCTTACGAATGAGCTACCTTCCTGAGGATGTGAATGAAGGAGATCCCTGACTTTCTTGGACCTGTCTTTTGCTAATTGCAATAAACCTGTCTTCAAAGCCTTGGTCCGTTGTGTTGTGGCTTTATCTGACTCTTACTGGCTTGATCACTCAGGTCGGCTACTTTGACCCGATTACTAGAGAACCACTTGATCCATCCCAATTGATATCCAATTACGCCATCAAGGAGGCAGTTGATGCATATTTAGCAAAGCATGGTTGGGCTTATGGATAGACGGTACTGGTGTCATCTGACCAGACAAGTATATGGTGCAATCCTGACCGCTAACTACTCTAGTGTTTCTTCATCAAGTCGGATATCAACATCTTGCAGTCGCTTTAAAGTTTAGAGTGAAATGTTGCAGCAAATGAAATACGCTCGATTAAAGGATCTTCTAAGCTCATGGTCTCCGCCTCTCCCATTTCCACAGGCTTTTGAAGTATTGGTGGGCATTTGGTGGAAATCTGTTTCACCAAAATGGTGGAATGTGAATATGTTTTGCTCGCTTCCTGTCATAGAGGAATGGGATATTGCTTTGCATCGGATCTGAATACCTTTTCGTCGATTGTGTTTCATGTATATGTGAAGCGAAATTCACCTGGCTGCAAGGCTAGATATGATTTTGATGTATGTAGTGCAACTTTTCTGCGAACCACCACTCATCAACAATCTAAAGCAATAGTTCGGTGCTTTCTTCAACAATGTAGATGAGACAGTAACGAAAGAGAAGGGGATCCGAGCATATCGGGGAATGTTTACACTGCTTAAATAATCTTCTAAGCGATCTTAGCTTATTCACAATAAGAAGTATACATATACACTTACAAGCTCATTAAGAAACGTGAACAGAAAATAGGACTTTGCTGAAGAATAAAAGGCGCAACCATTTTGTCTTGGATTACCTTCAGAAGTTGGAATGAGCTGTTTTGGAATCAAGCACTAGTAAGTTTCTCTAGAATGCCACTTGCTTTCCTCTTCGTCCTTGTAGTGCCATCACGTGTGAGCCGAGAGATCGTTCCATGGGCATTTTCTTCTTCCTGCAGTTCTCTCAGTGTTCCATTTCTCGTGCATATAGCGTATAAGATGGCAACGCAGTTCTCCTTGTTGTGATCACAAAGGGTCTCCCTAATGACACTAAGCAAGCACTGAGCTGCTCCTTGGTTAACCATATCCGCAACTGCCATTTGATGGCTGGAGAGCATTGCCAGAATTGTGAGTAACCGATCAACATGAAAATTTTCCTTGACCTTATTCAATAGCACCTCTACCGCCCCTTGTTGAACCGCCCTTGCTCTGTTTTCCTGGAGGATGCATAGGCTGAAGATAGCCGAGGCAGCATCATTCATCACCAGAGGGTTTCCCTCATCCAAGAGATCAAGTAAAGGTCCAAAGGCACCCGATCCCCCAATCACGGCCTTGTTGGAATCAAGAGCTGACAGACTGAATATAGCTGTGGCCGCATTGCTCCTTGTTTGGATGGTACCCCAAGTCAACGCATCAATAAGCAAAGGGATCGCCCTAGGGGACTCCGCGATGAGCTTATTGTTGCTATCACGGATCGACACATTCAAAAGTGTCGTGATCAGATTTTCATGAAGATCAGGCAATATATCCAACAATTTCTGTACAGCATCGGCAGCTTCTCCAAAGAGTGCACGAAACGAAGGGTTCCTCTTGGTTATGAGCCGAAGCTCCTTAGCAGCCGCCATCTTCTGCTCCAATGACGACGATGACAATTCATCTAGAAGCAACAATGAGCGGTCTCTGTCACTCTTGCTTAACCCAAAGGAGTTTACTGAGCCAGTTGTGCCGGAAAAATTGAACCTGCGATTCTCGCGCCAGTCTGATATCATATCCTTGATCAAGTGGTTGGGAGCGAGGAGTGTGTGAGATAGAAGCTGGTCAGTTTGAGGGCAAGTCCTTTTCCCGGAGTTCAGCCATTTCTCGATGAAGGGTCTATCATAAGTCTGTCGTTCCAATCCAAGAATTAATAGCAAAGACCACATGAGCATCAGAATCCAAATGTGCAACACATCACAAATCCACAGGTTTTCAAAGAAGTCACATCACCTGTCCTGTGGCGATGACGACAGGGTGTCGCATAAGCTGTTTGGATAACGGACACCAGAACTGCTCTGGACACGAAGACAGAAGGCCCACATTGTCGTGATAGTCCACTTGAACGCCTCGGCTATCACTGCTCCTGTGAGTTGCAGTGGCTTGCTTGGCCTTCAAGTAGCTCCTGAGCGCAGCTAGGGACTCCTGAGCGCGATCAATAGTATCAAGGATTGAATCACCCTCCTCCTAGAGAACAATCGCCTTCATTAGCCGACTTAGTTCTCTCTTCAGTTCCATTGCCTTCATCGCCGCCCCCCCTTCCACCACAACCACTCCTTGCTTCACCATCACCTGGGCTTCACTTCATCCACTGATGATCACAAGTCCACCTCTAAAGGTCGGCATGAGTTTCCGATGTCTAGAGTTTTTGATAAGATCGAGATCAATAGAGATGAACGAAAAATCTGACGATGAATAATAGATTGGCTGGTGCCTTTGTATGGTTTTCTTCATAAATGTTAACTTGCTCCGCTGCAAGACACTGAGAAAAGGAAAAGAGGGAAATGAGAGTGGCATGAAGTGAGTGAGCAGCAGACTAGCAGTTAATGAATGAAAACGAGTAATGTAAAAGCCACAGTTACTTTTAAGATGCCCTTCTTGCTCATTTCAAATACTTAGCATCAAATCTTACAATGTCCATCAAAATCAATTGAAACTTGGAAAAAGAAAAATCACGAAATCAACTCGTCATTTTTATATATGATCAACATTCTATTGGTTGGGGTGACAGGGATCTTGATTCCTCGCGAAGAAAACATCCAGTTCAAATAAGAAAAAACAGATGTCACGGGAATTTTACACCCGAATGAATCGGATGCCAATCAAATACACAGATGAGATAGAGTTTCTTTCGCTTGGTGAACTTAAAACCGAAGGGCAGAATTCTAGCCTCCTCCTAATCCTCCAATTCTTCATTTTTTACCTCCACATATTTTATTATCCCATATGGTGTCAAAACAGTTGACAAGGAGTCTGTGCAAAGAAGAATTTGGTGAACCAATTTTCGGCAGTATTTAAGGGGAAAAAAAAACACCAACACCAATGTTTCAACTTTTGTTGTTTTGTTCCTTGCCAAATAAGATATGGAAATTGCTAATCCTCCTTACTCACACCAAAATTATTTATAATTTTAAATATATGTATCAAATATTAAAAATAAATATATATTTGAAATCTACACATCAATATCTACAAAATAAGATTAATATTGAATATAAAAAGTATATTTTAAAAAAAAAAAATTTCGTCCCATAATAATTATACGTATGTGATAATTATCAATAATACTTACTCGTATCTTCGAAATTGTATTGTATATATTCGATGCAAATATTTCGGCTTATTTTATACATTTGTCATTGAGGTCCCCTCCAATTGAAGTCCAAAAACGTCGTGAAATAGCTATTATCTATGTCGGGAATCACTTTGTTCAATTATTTCTACATCCTCATTATCCTATACCTCCATTGAGGATCGATAGTTATGCAGTTCGTCTTAAACTGTGGAATGAAATGATGAACATCAATCTATGTGGTAGACAATATTTTGGAGAAACGATTAAATAGGATAAAGTTCGTATGTATTTTAGTATTATTAATATGTATTTATTTATAATATAATGAATTTTTTTATATTAAATATTGATCTTATTTTATACATATTGATGTGTAGAGTTCAAACAGTTTTTTCTCGTGATAAGAAAGTTAGAAAATAAGGAACAGTAGGCCAAGGAGACGCTGGCAATAGCCTTTTTTTTCCTGTTTGTAAAAGTATTTTTGGAAGTTGAAATCTTTCAGCACTACGATAAGCTTATCATCCTTATCTCTCACCTAATAAACAATTTTTATGACTAGCGGAAAAATATTCACCATCGAATGGACCAATCGAAAGATGGTACAAGAGATAAAAACTCGATCACTCACTAACCCAAGAGGAGAGAAAAAAAAAACGATAAACTAGTTACGAATCTATAACAGACTCGTTCACAGTATAATTAGTAGAGTAGCACTTACTTTGAAATGGATGATACTTTCAATATAAAGCAGCTTCCTTTGATCCTTTCTTTTTGGCGCCATAACCCTTCTTCCATTCTAGTGAGCCAACAAACAAAGACAACAAATTAGTATTCACCAACTAAATTCGACAATTTCTTCGCCTCTTTGATTGTGACAGCATCAAAGGTAATCTTCGCCTCCTGTAATATTGAATCAAAGGCAATTACATGAGACGGTCACTCTTAACCTTTTTTCTCCTGAAGTGCAAAGAGAATGTTAAGATACCACTAATATTTAAGGTCTTCTATCATCAGGTTGAACTTCTATTGTAATCAGTTCCTCAACAGGGGAATGACGCAACATAGAACTCAATGCCATGCTGAAACTGAACATAAATTAAACAAAGAACTAAACATAAAACCTGAAGCAGAAAGTACTTACTCATAACTTAGTACTAATAGACAGAATGTCAGAATCCAAAACGGTAGGCAAAATACATGAGCCAGGAAAGCATTTCGATGATTGAAAGTTCTTTCCTCCCAAGCTTTAGTTGGTAGGGTACCAAACTCACACACCAGGACAGATAGAAAGTCTGAGAGAAGTAGCAGGAGTCGCGTTTAAGGATAGGCCATAAAGATCTAATTGCCTATAAGCACTTCAGCAACTTCACAAGCTGCATATCACTAGAATCTATATTCACTTTGTTCTCTTAGGCACACGACCAACTTATAAGGTTACCTTCCCCATTTAATAACAGCCTACAAAAAATCAGCATTTTCTTTATTCATAACCTATAATCGGATCCAATGCATGTTGTATATAGATGATGAAAACAATCTATAACTTCTCATTAGCACGGAAAACAATACCACAAAGATTCACCAATGGCTTCTCTTAAGCTTTCATTCTTCGCCCTAGGCATCTTCTGCTTCTGTCATTCAGCACTCTCCCTTTCCTGTGAATCCGAACAGAAGTTCTCAACCAAAAAGAGTTTCGCCAACTGTGGCAACCTCCCATACCACAATGCCACTCTCCACTGGACCTATGATGCACTCTTATCAACCCTATCAATGGCATTTGTAGCGCCACCTCCTACACCGGAAGGCTGGGTGGCTTGGGCCATCAACCCCACCGGAACCGGAATGGTGGGGTCACAAGCCCTGATCGCCTACAAGCAAAACAACGGATCCATGGCGGTCAAGCCCTATCATATTAAATCCTACCATTCCGTCAAAGAAGAGTCTCTTCCGTTCAATGTAACTGATGTTGAAGCTGAGTATGATGATGACAGCGGGAAAATGGTGATTTATGGTACTTGGACGTTGCCAGAGCAGGCAAACGGGACGCTGAACCAGGTCTGGCAGGTCGGTCCCTCCGTAGTTAAAGGAAAGCCGGTCAAACATCAGTTTGATAGTTCAAGTTTGGCTTCAAAAGGGAAGCTTCACTTGGTGGACGATGACCAGACCGGTGATCCAAACGGTGAAGGAGATTATGGTTCTTTAGGGTCACCTGAGGGTCAATATGGGAATAGTACTCGCTCACTTCCGTTGTATTCCCCAAGGATGAGTGGCGCGCCAATGCCAAAGATGACGTTAAGTAGTATGGTGTTCTATGGGATGGTAGTTTCCGTGGCTGTGGCTTTGCTTCGGAGCTGAACATGAAGACATCTTAAACAAGCACTTAGCACTGTTATCATTCGATTTCCTTTTTTCTGTTTCGTGTGTGGAGGGAGGGGGACGGCGACGATACATCTTGTGCTTAGTAGAAAATTCTAGTATATGTTATCATATCTCACTTATCATAGTTATGGAAATACTTGATTTGTCCACACAAACGTAGTCCTCAATGGAAAATCTACAATTAAGAAATATGAACAAAGACAGCATAACACAGCCAGCAAAATCAAAATATGTAACTCAGCATGAGGCTTCTATAATTAAGCAAATAGAGTCACTAACCTCAACATAAAAGATCATATTATCCTTCTGATTCAAGGCAGACCACAGACTGTAAGCCGAATCAACATTCTCGAGAATATTAACCCTGAGAGTTGTGGTCTTGATTGCCTCATCAATGTCCAAGAAAGACGTCAAAAAGAGCACGAGCTCGACAAAAACATGAAAGATATCACAGTTCAACTGCATTGTCTCTAGCCAACCATCATTCCTCATGTATTCCTTGGCGAAATTCTCAAACATCAAAAGCTTTACTCCAGCAACGTATTTAGGATGTTATTCAGCACTACGTGCCTAATGTTCTTGCGCGATGTACTTGGCTAGCAAGAAGTAAGAACAGTGGCTGAAGTTATCATCTCAATGCCCATTAGGAGAAAATGTTCTTAAGGATTCGACGACGAACTGAGCCGCAGAGACGAGGACGAGCTTTCATGAATCGATACATTTTCACGGTAAGAAGCAACACGTTAAGGTGGTGACTTTGCCCTGACATTCTTGTCGCGTTATCATGCTTAACTAGCCTGCAATAAGAGCATCGTGTTCAGTTCTGAATCATCACTTGAAACCTCTCCTTCTATCCTACAACTACATATCCCACACCAAATCAACGAACCATGAAAAGAGTTTTCAAATCCCCAACGTTTGCTCAAACCATATTTTTCAGAAAACAATAATGAAGATGAGGTTTAAGGCTTTGAAATTAGTTAAGTATCAGAATAAGAAAAGGGACAAAACAAAGGGAATCGAAGGGTGGTGAAGATACCTGCTGAAAGGAACGGTGATGGTTCACCGGCGGCCGATCTCGACGGTGGAGCGGTGGCTGGTGATTGCTGTTCGCTATTTGGGTTTTCACCACTTCGAGGGCTATACCACTATATGAACTTCACTGGGCCTTGTTAAACATACAGAAATGGGCTTCATCCAGTTTAAAATTACTCCTTAAGTTATACAGCCAAATCATCGTATCAATATTCGATGTATCAATATTCGATGATAAATAATCATTCTTCAAATCACATGAGCTGAGGATTCGACATCTTCATATCAGAAAATAACCAATCCCAATAACGAAAACTCAACAAACACACCTATTCATTAACGACGTTTTTTCCATGGTTATGTCAACTAAGTTTAACTAAGGAAAGATTATGCATCCTTGTGCTGCATCTACAAGCTCCTCACTTTGTCACCATACCACCAATTATGCACCGAGAATCTCTTTTTCGTAAGAAAAACATATAGTATACCATATAAAACAAGGCATTCGATCAACACTTGTCATGGTCTTGCCAAAAACAAGTCCAGATTAAGTTTATACTGCGCCGACTACCCCTAAAAATACTGGTCATGTGACCACGACCAACATTTTTAAAAGGAAGAGATAACCCGCAATCTGCTCTGCTCCATTATGCAAGCAATAAGAAAATGGGGAGCTTTTGTTTGCTGAAACTCAAGTACTGATTCATGAAGTCAGCCCGTCATTACATAGTTTGGGCTAAATTGCAAGGTTTTCAATGTCGGAATCACATGGTCACTGCAACATTAGCGTATGTGTTGTAACTTGGAAGTATAGAAAGTTGCGAAATGGATACTGTTAATTGATAAGTGTGTAGAATCAGTTTTTAGGCATAACACACTCATTGACTACGATATACATTCAATATTCGTAAATAACAATAAGTTAGCAATCTTTGGAGGTAGAAACCAACCACCGAATGCTTTTGTTAAGTATTCTGTACCTTTTGTTTTGTTTCTTACTAGGAGTATAAAATATTTGTGTCCATTCACAAATAGGCATTTGGAAGGGACACTAAAACAATGCTGTATCGTTCACTTTTATGTCTGCTAGCCTCCTAAACAATGAACCTAAAGATGCCTAATATATGGTGACTTTTATGAGCGATCAACAGTACTACTAATATTTTACCCATTTTCCTCCTCTATCTAGTATTCTTTTCGTTTCAATATAAATATAATATTTTGACTGTGTGTATATGTTGATCCGAATTTTGACATCCGTTGTTGGATAATCAAACATCGTTTTTCATAAAATTATCGTGAAATATTATTTCAACCCAGTGTTAAAGTTGTAATTTCATCATATTATTAAGACAAATAACAAAATTTTTATAAAATACTCTTTCCATCCCATAACTCTTATAATACTTATTATTTTGAAACGTCCCAAAAATCTAGTAACATTTTCATTTTTGACAAATATTTAATATAAAAAGATATCAAAATAATCATTATATGTTAAAATATACCCATTATCTCATCTCACAACTGCTACCGTAAATCCCATTACCACTAAATAATATTCTTTCTTTATCAAATCTCATCAACACACATAAAAATCGATCCAAATTAAAATATTATAATAATTATGAGACAGAAGGAATAAGTCTTAAATAATATAAAAAAATCAAAATAGTAAATATATATTAAGACGTAGGAAGTATTTGGCAACCACTTTGCAATCTTAAGGAGAGGTCAAAATATTCATAGGTGTTAACAAAGGAGTTACCAACGCAAGTGAAAACCGTGGAAACTTTTGATTTCTCGACGACAAAATCATCCCATTTAGTACAATACACGTTCTTTTATATTTTTTAAATGGTAAACTGAACGCGTGAATTAGTGTAGATGGCAAAATAGATGTATCGACCAATACCATGAATTGTTGGGTTTAGTTCAAAGAAATTGGAGCTAGTATTTGCAATGCCACGCTACTTATTTGGTGAGGATCCGACCAATGAGCGGTCTAAAAGGGCTAGAAAATTTAATGCAAATCATCGACTCTGCCTAAGTGATTGCCAAGTGGCCTATCCTCTTTGGTGACATTGATTCCTCAGGTTAAATTAATGATTCAATCTTGGCTCAGGCAAGTAAAAACAAAACGATATATTTATATCGAATAAAAAAAAAACAACATATTCATATATAATCTAGTATATTTTGGCCTGTTCCAACATTTTCATTTTAATACTCATCATGATAATTCCGCGCTGCAACACACTATTTACAGTGGTACGAATATAAAACCAAAAGAACAGGTCAAAAAGTGTGCTGCTCAAATGGAACTATATAGCCTCACACAACCCAACCTCAACTCCTTCCCCCTTTGCCCTGTTTTCCCTCTCTGCTTCTGCTCGGCCTACCGCTTTTTCCCTCATTCCAATTCACCAACTTCACCTTTTTCCTAACCACCACCACCATTGACACTTCTATCTTCGGTTCCTCTCATTTATCGGATATGGAAGAGGAGTTCCTTCTGAATTGCGGCATACAACCACAATTCCACTCCGAACACACCCCGCTCTCAGCAGGATCAATGCCCACCTTGCTTCACCCACTGAATTCTCTTGCTAACGAATACATGTTCGAGCCTGCTGTCGGCACAATGCCGATAGCAGGGAGTTTCATGATCAGAGAGCTGATGGGGAAGCTGGGCGGCATTTACAGCCCCGCGGACATGGTCACCACCTCAGGCGCACCGGCGATGAACAACAGCAACGGTAATGATAATTGTTGTTACAATGCTACCCCATTGAGCTCCCCACACAGGATCGGCATCATTCCAACAATTCTGGACCATTTGGCCAATGAGGACCATTTGGCTTATACCACCACCAGCACCAGCTCAGTGATGAATTCAATTCCCTTGACTACAAATTTGTCCCCATTGTCGCGCGATCCAGGATCTGCAACGAACTTTTCGTCGTCTTTCCTGAGAATCCGGAGCTTTAACGAGCGAACTAGCCCGCAGGCTAGGCTCAGTAATGGTAACACTTCATGTGGTGGAATGCTGACAAGAGTATCTAGCAGCACTTCACTCAAGAATGCAGGATATCAAAAGGGCAACCAGCCAAATAAGATTTCTGCAGAGCTTGGAGGGCATCACGTGGAGAATTCAGCTGGTGACTTCAGAGAATTGAGCAAGATGACCGGGAATGACGACCCGGTGGTCAATTGCAGCGATCATTCGTCGCTCTCTGGGCAGAAGCAGAGCGAGGGGAATCACCCCGAGCAGGGGAATTATACGAATTCGAGGAAGAGAAAGACGAAGATCAAGGGTAAAGAGAAGGAATTTGCGCCAACAGAACCTGCAACAAGTTCTAAAAAGGTAACAAAAGTTAACAACCATACTACAAGTGTTCAAATTGGTGTCATAATGTGATGATTAGTGACATATGGTGCCTTGTTTCAGGTGGCGGAAAACGGAGACGATGAACGGAGCCCGAAGAGAGCCAAAATAAGTCACAAAAATGGCGACGAAGACAAGGAGAAGAACGACGACGACGACAAGAAGCAAAGCAGCAATGAGGACGATCGAAAGGTTTCTGAAGCTCCAAAGGACTACATTCATGTCAGAGCAAGACGCGGTCAGGCGACAGATAGTCACAGCCTTGCTGAAAGAGTAAGGATCGTGCACGCTAATTTAAATTCAGTCTCGATGATTTTATATCATCAATTCGAACTAAAGGCAGTGGTTCTTTTAGGTAAGAAGAGAGAAGATTAGCGAAAGAATGAAACTCCTACAGGACCTTGTACCAGGGTGCAACAAGGTACCTTCAAGTTTGTGCACATGAACTCTTGTTTCCTTTTTGTTACTCTTTTTCAGAGTGGGATTGGCATCAGCTTTCTACCATTGTATTGCAGGTAACTGGAAAAGCTCTCATGCTGGATGAAATTATCAACTATGTGCAGTCGCTGCAAAAGCAAGTTGAGGTAAAATTTTCTGCATTGACTTGTAAAGCAACTTTAACCACAGTAACCAACCTGGATTGGTCTAATGGTGTTCGACTCAATCTTCTTTTTGAAGATCTTGGGTTCGAATCCCACTAACCTCAAAATCCATGTTGGCCACGTCCGTTGACCTCGATCAAAGCTTTACCCGATGCTGGTGGGGGGCGCCCCTTGTCAGTGTCCGGGGATTAGTCGAGGTGCGCGCAAGCTGACCCGGACACCCTCGTCACCAAAAAAAAATTTCCCCTAAGATATTTAGGGTCCTCAATGCACGACAGAATACCGGAATCTTTATTCGTTAATTACAATGTAAAAGTTAACTTTTAATGTTGTATAGCGCTACTTTTTACAAGTTGCGGGTAGAACTTTTAGGAAAGTCGTTAAAAAGATACTTAGATCGATAACAATAAACCTCAGGTTTCAAGCTCGACGAAGAAGTAACTAAATGATGGTACCTTTTTCTCTTCAGTTGTTGTTTACTTGTTTCACACAGTTCCTTGCACCAAGTGTTTATCTGCTAAATCAATTCTCCTGATGCCTCTACAAACTTTCCTTATTTGCAGTTCTTGTCAATGAAGTTAGCGTCGATGAATCCGAGCATGGTGTACAACGTGGACACCCTCTGCACAAAAAGGGTAAGCCCCTGATCAACAAGTAATCAAATCTTTATCTCATTATATTCAACCAATTACAAACCATGAATAACTCAAACTTTTTAAAAGAAAAAAAGTTTTCCAGCTCAAAATTCCCTGCTCTTACAAAATTCTTGAACTTGTATCATCTCATTCCCGGCAATATTGCAGATCGTATCGCAACCAAGTTGTTCCCTCCCACAACAAATGTACCCATCGGATTCATCGAGAATATACTGTGACCACCAACCTGATCATCATCAACATCCTTCACAAACCAACATTACAAGCACAACAATGCATCCATGCTCAAATGATTTCTCACATGCTGCTGATCATCATCTTAATCAGGACCACAGCATGCCATTACCTTCAATTGATGGATTACATGATGATGTTCCTCAGGTAACGAACTCTCCAAATGTTCTATTTCTGATATATTGCTCATGATCAAACCATAAGACGAAGATGTTATTTCAGTTACCATCTTCATTTGAAGATGATGACCTGCAAAGTATGGTCGATATGTTTCTTGGTCAAAATGCCGACGGAAACGCAGCAATCCGGTTACATTCTTTACATGGTACGTTTGCAACCTAACAGAGAAAACAAACCAAAAAAAAACTTTACTCATGTGTTTCTGTTTCGTCCACAAAGTAAAATGTCAAACAATAGAAAGACGCAAAATGTATGCAGAGGATAAATGAACAGTGAAATTGCAATCAGTTTGTCAGAGATATCTGACAGTTCAATTATTTGACAGGAATCATTGTTAAAGTATAAAGATGTTGGCTCCTTGGTTTTGGTCTCTGCCTAACATTTTTATACTCATGTGGCTTGTTTTGTCTTGGTTTAGGGCCTAATGCAATACCACTAACGAAGATTGATTAAAGTCAAGGGCCCTGAAGATGAAGGGCGGGGGAAGAAGAGGAAGAGGCAGGCTCGTTTTGTGCATAGGATGAGACTTTTAGGTTAAGAGATGTATATGTATCGATAATCGATTCTTATCGGTCTCTAATGCAACTTTGCTTCTTGTCCCTGACTCCCTTCTATGTATGCGGTTGCTCGAAGAATATGCCTATAACCTATAGGCCTCATGAGATGAACTTAATTCTCCTAACCTCGTCCATCGTTTTCTAAAAAGATCAAGGTACGAATCCGATGGATGTAATTGTCTTCTGAATTTACTGTGCCTATTAAATGCCTTCCAATATGATGAGGCCTAAGAGTGATTAGCAACAAGGAATGCATATCATAACATCCACCACAAGATTATCTTAATCTTAATTAATTTTATATCATAAGGTGTGTATGTTCTCCCTATTGCGATTACAGCATTTGCTGCATTATTATCATACGCGTTAAAAGTAGCTGGGCTCTTGGATTATAGAAATACCAGCTTGTAGTGCAACCAGCTGTGATGCTACTTACAGCTAAACTAACTTTGAAGATTATAAAGTCATTCAGAATATTATTATTATCGTGATCCTGAGCAAGCTAGCTAGCTGGAGTCAACTAAAGTAGAAATCAACAAACTTTGATGATTTACCTTCCTGGTTAATTACTACTATTAAGCTATTTTCTTTATTTCCTGCTCTAGTTTCTCCAGCAATGGCTCTCGTGTTTGACGCCATGAGAATCTACACATTAAACCTAAACCAACACCGACCTAGGTAATATTGTCATGGACAAGATTTTGAGAGAGCCAAATATATATAATTTTATCTTGTTGTAGACAACAAAGATACTGTGTCTCGATTTTCAATCCTAACCCGTAGACATTTAATCGGATATCTATCTATAGCAAATTACTATATATTTATACACAAGTCTGTTTTTTATACTACGTAAACGAAAAGTTGATTCCACTAGACAAAAAACAGCATAAATTTAACAACATAAGCAAAAACTTATTGAGGGTGGGTCATAGATATAGTAAGAAATACTTCTAAAACTAATAAAGAAGAAACTTAGAGAGTGATGGGTTGTGGTATCATGGTTTACACGCATGGAAAGACGCCCTTTTAAGTTAATACTAATATGCTTTGCCAGATTCATGGTGGAAATCCATTCCAGTGATCTATTGACAAGAATTGAGTTCATAAAACAAAGGAAAAAAAGAAAGGCAGTAAAGGAAAGGAATACTTTTCGAACATTAAGATTCCTTTTGTATAAATAAATCTGAGGATAAAGGGCCGTTGGATTATTCGATTACTTGACAATCAGTGGGTCGTGAAATGTTAGCCACATCCTTTTGCTTAGTTTTCTTCTAACCGTGGAATTAAAGGTTTGCTATCTCTAACTTCACCTATCATAAGGAAAGCACTAATAAAAAGATACAGAAGTAAGAAAATCGTTTACATTCAACTCAAATACATTATATTTTGTTTGTCGTTTGCCGTCTAAAAGAATTGGTTCAATGAGAAAAATATTTTTTCAACCTTCCCCCTCCTATGTGATCCGGGTTCGACATTCCATGATAATATTAGGAACCAATATCTTTTTATTATTATAGAGATAAAAAAATATATATCTCATTTTTTTATATTCTATATTCGATAGGATTATCTAAATATTTTTTATTTTTATTGGTTTTGTTGCTGGCAAAAAAAATTTGCAAAAGTTGGACTCACCCTCTTTCTGTCTCCCCATCTCCAGCCTATGTATTGAATTAACTTAGAACAATTGGAACTCCTCTTTTCATCAATGGTTTAAAATTGACATCCGTGTGGCAACCTTTCTTGCGGTTAGAAGAGGGTCCCTAACATACAAAAGCAACCAATCATACCATGAAACGTCTTAGCTTTTGCTACCAAGCTAGTCACATTGTTTTCCTGTCTTGATTTTCTTCTTCTGCATATTGGCAGGACATATAACGGCCATTCGCCTTTGTTAAAACGAGGAATACCAGTGACATAGATTGGTAAACCACAGATGTTGTCACCACTTTCGCCTGCGCGCCTCTCGCAGAAAATAAAGTCACTCCTGTCGAGAGATTTACATCCCTTTTCCCAAGTTAGATCTCTCGGCCTTCGCATTAAGCCATATGTAACCAAGATTAGAGAGACAACAAGCTCACAAGACGACTCCTAGGCTTCTATGGTTATCATCGCCGATATCACTATAGCTAACAGCATATCACAATAAGTGGCTTCAGTTACGAACCACTTTCAAGAAGACGTGTATAGGGAGGAAGCGGCACAGGAAGTACCTACGAGTCATGACCGGATCCTGGAATTGATTTAGAGGACCACCTGATCTATCTATGCTGAAACTCGCTAACGGTATCGATCAGCATGCTTCTTCTGAGAAAGACATGGCATGCATGCTGAAAATATAAGACAGAGTAATTCATTTAGACGATCAGTTGACTATTATATCAAGTATATATACATTAGGTATAGACCAACCACACATATGGTAACTGGTGTTGTAGTCCCCTACTAAAACTTCATGCAAGTCCTTTCACCAATAAAAAAAAAACCAATGCAGAAGAACCAGACTAATGTGCGTAGATGAATTCAAAACTGATCTTTCACCACGAATTGCTCTATTCTTCTCCTGACTCCCATGCTAAATGGCGAGTGCCTTGATGAAACTTTAGTTTAATTACGTCCATCCGTGATCCCACGTAATTAGATTTGCGTGGTTTTGGCCCTATTTGAATATTGGAGCTGATCCTCTGTTGTGCTGTGTTGTTTGTACACAGTTGATCTCACAGTTAAGGGCGAAAAAAACAAGTAGGCATCCCTCTATTTGATCAATGGTGGAGAAGCTGCACCAACACCACTGTTGTTGCACTGGGACAACAGATGATCCGACTCCCATTAAATCAGCAGACCATAACATGGCTCTTACTCTATCTCTAATTGCTTACAAAATAATCGGAACTTCGTCTGTTGTGTTTTCTTATATAGAATAATTAAGTTTCAAGAATCTCATGTATGCGATGAATGGCACCCACATGGAACCCCTCACAAGTCACAACAAACAGAGCCAATTAGCTACAAACCTCTAAATTGAAAATTTTCATATGACCATCTTTTATTTTAATTTCTTCTAACTTGTTTGTTTCCCAGTTAGTCATGGGTGCATTTTGGGGCCACATCAAACGTGTATTAAAATTGGGCATATGTTTCTTGACCATTAAATTCTCATCGTTCTAGTTTTGTTGCCAGTGTTGTCATTGTTGTCATCATTTGGTACTTTATCTTGTACAAACAAGGGCAGCAGTGTGAGTAGCTTCATATTTGTATTGAAAATTTAATGCTATGCTGAGAACTAATCCCTCCTGCTACTTAAATGCTCGTTTCTGAACACATGAAACCCAAGGTGGTCTCTTGGCATCATTGCCATTGTCCCAAATCCCAATATCTTATGCTACAGGACAAGTTATGCCCTCGAAGAAGGGAAAGGATACCTCCGTTTTCCATATATAAAACATTGACATGGGTGTTTCGACATATAAGAACTAATAAGATCCACAATGAAATTATATATCAGAAAGTTTGGATGATATCAATAGATGATAAGATAAGAGAATCACGGATAAAAAGGTATAAATGTGTCAAAAAGACATGTTGAAGCATGTATAACAATGAGCGATTTCGTATCACAATTCGGCGGAGGAACTTTAGGTCACCCTTGGATAATATGCAACTCAAGGGAAGGAGAGGCAGGCTTAAATAAAGATTGAACAAAACCTGAATATATGATGCTGGACAAATTGACGATAAATCATTATTTAATAAGAAAATTTAATTAAATTTTTTAAAATATATATTAAATAGTAAAATATAAGATAATATTTGAATTTGAACGAGACGAAAGAAGCTTTATCATGATTTCACCAAAAACACCACAAAAACAGAGGAATCCATATAGCTGATCCCCCATACTAAAATATCAAAAGGACGTCTTATGAAATGATGCCTTCTATATGTCTCGACACATATTTGTCAAGCTCGAATTACATCACACATTCAAAATTTATGCAAAAAGATGCCAATTTTTCTGTACAAGACAATACACGGTTTCTTAGTAGCAGGGACAAGAAAATCATATGATAAATTTGGTGGGTCATTCGACCTAACTCCATCATGCCACTCTCCTCCTCTATGCTCCTCTCATCATATTTCTTTGATCTGATCTTTCAAATCATTGTCTTACAAGATTTGGAAGCATTTCCACTTTGGAAACTTTGTATTGGTATATTTGTTGTAAACTCGATTTTGGTGAAGCATGTGCTTCCTTGGGTAGATGAAATGTTGCATCAATTCCCATTTCAAGAGAACCAAAGACTGACATTGTGAACATATAGGAATGAGTACTAAGGTGTTTCTTCATATTGTAGTCCGCTCCATTCTAGGTTGTGTAGCGAATCGACAATCCGAAAGGACAAGGCTACTGAAAGTTCAAATTCTTGTTATCAAGATTGTAGTCCGCTCCATTCTAGCTAGTCTTTTTGGTTTTTGCTATTCATATTTTATCCCATCGAAGAAAGTTCAATTCAGGTATTCAAGCAGTTCATGCCCAACTAGGTGACTAGGTCCCTACCCTAAATGATAACCAAATAGAAACAGAGCAAGAAATTTAAGTTCAGGTGATATGAGTTAAGGGGCACTTGTTCGTTGCACTCTTAAAGTCATATTTTTTGTTAAGAACTAGCAACGCAGTACGAGATCTGGGGTATCAATTGAATCACATATTTAGCGAATAGCATTAAGACTTGCACATACCCGTCAGTTGCCTCGTTGAGCTTCTATGTCCTCCGACTTCGTATCCTGTTTTACCTTGGTCCTCAGAGGAATTACGCAGTTGAATTCGAAGCACTCTTAATCTCTGGTTCATATCTGTTGATTGTTGCGACCAGATTTTGCAGCAGAAGCACGGTTCTGCATCTCACTGGACTTGTTTCACCTATCTCTTGCTTTAATTATCTTTCCTTTGCAACTTACATGCAATATCATACTCGGCCGTTCCCTGTGGATTCAAATGTTGCAGCTCATCAGTTTTAATGGTAAAATGTGACGTGTGTTTCAACCGTTTTAAATAAACTTCACAAGCCACCGCTAGCAATGCTAAACAGGAAGAGTCATGAACCGAATGTTAAAGACAGGACACCTTGAGACGACGAGACAGAAATGCCTTTAATCAAACCTGAAGCCTTATGCATCCCAGGAGCCGGAATCTAAAAATAAAAACCAGATAGTTAATCAGACAGGAGAACGAAAGATCCAACGAAGCAATAGCTTAATGCGCGCGCGCGCACAGGTGATGAACTTCTAGTTTACAGTAGGCAGGGTCGTCTAAAATGAGCACTTCTATGAAAAAACACCTTATGTTAAATACTTGTAAATGCCACAAACAGGTAATTTGAAAATAAATTCCCAGCATCAGGGAGAAAACTCT
>JAOVYX010014819.1:0-30506 GCA_035668315.1 Drosera spatulata | reverse complement strand
GCTGGGGATCATCTCCAGCTTCCACCAACCATCCAGAGCGTTGAAGCAGAAAAGAAAGGTTTGGGTAGAACATTATTCGAACGTCTGGCAGATTTGTATGGTGATGAGATAACATCCATGCTTACTGTTCAGTATTGTATGCATGAACTTATCATGGGCTGGTCATCTAAAGAGCTTTACCACAGCAAGGTCTGCGATTTTCTTTGCTCGCTTGTCTATGGTGTTATATATTTATAGCAATGGCCGTCATGTTACTACTTATTGGCATTTGCGGCTGTTTGGATGTTGTAGATCAAAGCCCATTCAAGTGTTGCTGCACATACTCTATATGATCTTGAGGATGTGAAGAAAACAACGACCACAGAACCTACCCTTTTTCTCATAGACATAGCTGGGTATGCTTTCCTGTCATTATAAGTTGTGATACTTTTGCAAAATTTAGTTACTTTTGTGTTGGCATGTTCTTAATTTAAACCAATAATCATATGATTCAGAAAGTTGAAATAGTTGAGAAGTTTATTTATTTGTCGTCAAAAGTTTGCCACACTTGATTTATAGTGTATGGAAGCCCCTTTTGAACTCAGATTCAAATTTCCGTTCTCTGTACTTGCTTTCTGGGGGTTAGATGGTGCATATTTTCTAAATTCTTATGGTCGTTTAGTCTGGTGAGCTATATTATCTCTATATCATTGCGATATGACACTATATTTGAACTCATCAGCTTCATTATCCTTTTGGTTCTTTTTTCCTTGCACATAAATTTTAGTCCAAATACTCACAAATGAACTGCTCACCTCTGCGTAAGTATCTTTTATCATTTTAGAATCACTTGAAACACACATCTATGAAAATCTAATGTCTAGTGCCAGTGCATTGCGTCATTGGGCAATCACATCTTATTGGATCCTCAACATCCTGAATTGTACAACGGAATCTGTGTAATGGTCGTGTAATAAAAGATTCCACCTTTAAATTTCGTACATCATTATGCTGCACTGTGACTTATCTAATGGCCACAGTTCATGCTAACTTCACCGTGAAATTTAGATTGTATTTGAACTTTTGTGTTTATCACTTCCAGTGAATACTAGGTCCTTAGGTTCAGGAGTGTTTGCTCGCCCATATCACTAACTTCCGACTATAAGAACTCTGCCTTTCTTTTATTTAGTTATGCCTTCACATAGATTATATCATCTTCATCCACCTTCCCAGCTTGGTTTGCCTCCCACATCTCATCCGACTCCGGCCGCTAGTAGATTTCTTTACTGCAATGCCTTGAGATCTTGTTCTGCTTCAAGCTCCAAGTTGACAGGCCTCCAGTGAAGAAAAAGGTTGTGATTTATAATATTACAGGAGGCGATGAGAGGTGTTCCCTCCGGTGACGGGAGATAGACTCTGGTCACCATCATCGTCCACTGGTTACGATGGGGAAAAAGAAAACTAGGAAGACTGAGAAGTTGACGTTGGGTCAGTTCCATGAGCAGACGACTGATTCACGAGTGGATGAGGGTCTGGGTGAAAAACCTATGAAACCTAAATCGAAAGCGGTGAAATCGAAGGCAGCGACTGAGGAGGTGAAGGTAGATTCGTTTGTAACTCCACCGGATGCGACCATTCCTGGGATTGATACAAAGTTGACACAAGTGGACAGTGTGAAGGAGGGTTTCCAAACTGCTGGGATGGGGCAATCTACGATTCCGGCTAGGAGTCATAGTGTTTCATGGGCTGATATTGTTGATGCTGAACGGAATTATGCTGAGATTGTGAAGGGTACTACAACTGCGGTTAGACGTTGTATCCTTGATAATAGAGATAATGGGTTACAACTTTCACATCTCTCTCGTCGGGATGAGGAGGTGGAGATCTTGTTGGGTGATGTAGTAGAGGCAAGGTCTTATTGGAGTTGTTCATCCATTGGATATGTGCTTGGAGAATCTGTTCTATTCTCGATTATGGATTGATTTGTCTCTGATCAATGGATTGGGATAGTGAAACCTCAGATCCTGCTTCATGACGATGGGTATTTTATATTCTGTTTTGCTGATGCTGGTGATCGTGCTAGGGTTATGGAGAATAGCTTGTTTTTGCATCAGAAACCTCGTGTTGAGGGATTGAACTCCATAGTTTAGTTTTGATAAGATGACGATTGAGCATATTCCTGTATGGGTGAACCTCCCTGGGCTTGATCTGGAGTTTTGGGGGCCTAAATCTCTTGATAAGTTGGCTTGCAAGATTGGTGCTCCTATTAAGACTGACCGGATGACTGCTTCTAAAGAGAAAATATCCTATGCTAGGGTACTTGTTGATGTGGATACTACGAGGGAGTTTGTGGAGAGTTTTTCGTTTAAAGGTCCAGATGGAATCATACACCAGCAGGATCTCTACTTCGAATGGCTCCCTATTTGTTGTCCAAGCTGTAAGAAGTGGGGGCATAAGGCGGATATGTGTGCTGCTAAGGTTAGGGTCAAGAAGATGTGGGTGAAAAAAACTTCTGAGGGCGATATTCCTGCACAAGGTGTTGTACCTGTTTCGCAGGATGTCAATAAGGTTACTACTCAGGGTGTATCATCTGCCTTGTCAAGGTTTAGGATTTGACCATTGATATGCAAGGTGCCCATATGGGGTATACTCAGGAAGCATGGACTCAAGTTCCCAGTTCTGGCCGTAACCAGCCACGAATTTTTGCACCTGGAGAAAGTTGTTCAGTCTCAAGGTTTCAAGCTCTTGCTCTTGTTAATGATGAGACAAGTGAGGCATCTACCTTGGCTTTGTTACCTGATGATTGGAGCTTGGAATATACACGGTCTTAATAGACCAGAGAAGCAAGCGCAAATAAGGCATTTAATTGGCAGATATCGTTTAGATTGTTTTGCTTGTCTTGAGACTAGGGTCAAAGCTTCTAGGTTCCATAAAATAGCTTCATCACGTTTTATAAGGATGGTGGCTGGATAAATAATTACTACTATGTCCTTAATGGGAGATTATGGGTGTGCTGGAATAAGGGAGTATTTGATGTCTCCTTGATAGCTGCATCTGAACAGGTGATGCACTGTAGAGTTAAGGCCCTAAGTGTCTCTTTTTCTGCAGTAGTTGGTGTGGTTTATGTTTGGAACACTAAGCTGCAACGAAGGAGGTTATGAGATGATTTGCTTGCTTTTGAAAATTCTTGCTCTGAACCATGACTGCTTCTTGGAGACTTTAATTCGTTTCTTAAGCATGAAGAGAAGGTGGGACATGCTGATGTCATTATCGATCCTTGTGAACATTTCCTTCACTGTGTTGAGCAGTTGGGCTTGGAGGGTCTTTTGGCTTCTGGCAATCTATATACTTGGTCAAATAATCAGGGGTTGAAATCCTGGATGAAAATCAAGCTTGATCGGGCTATGGGAAACTCCTTGTGGATGGACTTTTATGGTAACAAGGTTGCCTATTTTCCAGATCCTGAACTGTCAGACCACTCCCCTATTGTTATTCAAGATAGGGACAGATCACAAGTGCTTCATCTTCCCTTTAAATTCTTGAATACGTGGTCCAAGTCTAGTGCATTTTTGGATCTAGTTAAGCTGGTGTCGCAGAGTCATATGCAGAGGCCTTTAATGTTTCAGATAGTGTCTAAGTTAAAAGCTTTTGAAGCCAAGACTTTGACAGATGCATAGGGAGCAGATGGCTGGCATATCTATTAGGGTTGAGGAGGCAAGGGCTGATCTTGCTGCTGCTAATGAAAGGAATATGGATGCATCTCTATGGGCTGATATCCAACTTAAAAAACGCGCTCTACAGGACCATTTACAGGCTGAGGTCTCATATTTTCAGCAACAAGCTAAGCAGAAATGGCATTCTGGTATGGATCAAAACTCTCGTTACTTTCATGCCTATATTAAAGCTGCTAGAAGAAGAGCTTGTGTTCCTTCTTTGATACGTGATGATGGTACTTTGATTACTTCTGAGCATTGATTCAAGAGGAATTTTTGAAGTATTTCACGTCTCTTCTGGGTGAAACAAAGGCAAGATCTGCTATTAATAATGGTGTTGTTTGTTCCGGTCCCCTCATTTTTCCTGAGATTTCCTCTATGCTGGATGCTGACTATACAGATAGCGAAGTGTAACTGGCTCTTTTGAGTATAGATGACGAAAAAGCTCCTGGCCCTGATGGGTACACTGCCCACTTTTTTTAGAAAGCTTGGTCTGTTATTGGTCCTGATATAACTGCAGCTGTTATTCAGTTTCTTACTAATGGTATGTTGTTGATGCAGTTAAACTGCACAACTCTCAGCTTGATTGCAAAAGTTCCAATGGCTTCCAAGGTCTCTGATTTCAGGCCTATCTCCTGCTGCAACGTTTTGTACAAGATAATCTCTAAAGTCTTGGCCAATAGGTTGCAAGATGCACTTCCTGGTATTGTTTCTACCTCTCAAAATGCTTCCTGGGAGGCATATGTCTGATAACATCCTTCTCATTCAGGAACTACTAGTTGGATATGAGAGGAAAAACTGTTACCCTAGGTGTATTTTGAAGATTGATCTAAGAAAGGTCTATGACTCTATTTTATGGGGTTATATTGAAGATTTACTCAATGCTTTGAGATTTCCTCCCAGATTCTGTAACTTGTTGATGACATGTATCTCCTCCCCTTGGTTTTCGATCTCTTTAAATGGTGGTCTCCATGGATTTTCTAGAGGGGAGAGGGGACTTAGGCAAGGGGATCCTCTTTCTCCCTATTTTTTCGATCTTTGTATTGAGTACTTATCCAGGTGCATGAATGTTATGGCTTCAAAGAGTGGATTTTGCTTTCATCCTAAATGCAAGGAGGACAAGTTTGTCATGGTTAGTTTTGCTGATGATCTTATGATCCTTAATAAGACGCATGTGTATCCTTGCTAATGATTATGCAGCAGCTACAATATTTTTCTGAGGTATCTGGGCTTTCAGTGAATAATTTGAAGAGTGCTGCCCTTATTGAAGGGAGGTCTGAGGATAGAAAAACTGCTTTGGCAGATTTAATTACCTTTCCTTTGGGAGTCCTTCCTTTGAGGTATCTAGGGGTGCCTATTTCCTCTCATAGGTTGCATATTAGTCAGTATGGCATACTGATTGAAAAGATTGTTGCTCGTATAACATCATGGGAAGCTAGATTTCTCTCTTATGCCGGCAGATTGCAACTTATTCTCTCTGTTCTTAAGGGAGTAAGGGAGTGCAGGCTTTCTGGTGTCAACACTTTTTATTGCCTGTTGCTGTACTTGATGAAGTTGAAAGATTGTGCAGATCCTTCTTGTGGACAGGGAAGGCTGCTTTGGGCCATTGCAGAGAAGGAGGATCGATTGTCGGTGAAGTGGGTTCATGGTTATTACTTGAAAGATTCTGACATTTAGCGTGTTTCCCTGAAACAAAGCGTCTCTTGGATTTGGAAAATGCTGATCAGAGTGAGGAATTATGTGTTGCAGGCTAATCCTGCTATATTTGATGTTGATCTGTGGAGTCGAAGTGCAAGGTATGTATATCAGTTCTTGTGGCCTACACAGCCTGCTATTTTCTGGTGGTCTTTGGCTTGGCATAAGTGTATTTTCCCTCATTATGATTTTGTTCTTTGGCTTGTTGCAAAGGGGAGGATTAGAACGAAAGTGTGGATGCTACATCGTGGTCTGATTTATGATGATAGGTGCACTTTTTGTAATGGTTGTGCGGAGACGAGAGACCATCTCTTTTTTCAATGCCAGTATGCTATCGTGGTTCTTAACCTCATTATGCCTAATCTGAAGCTGCCTGTGAAACCAAGGAGCTGGGAGCCATGGATCATTTGGTTTTGTAAGGTAACCAGAGGGAAATCTGATGTGGCCATAATGAGAAGGAAGGTTCATGCGTCTATGGTGTATTATCTGTGGCAGGAGAGGAACCAACGTCTATATCAGCAGGTGTCCAGGTCTCCAATGCAGCTGTCAAGAACGATTTTGATGGCAGCTGATGCTGGTGTATGATGTAGTTTTTGGTATGCGGATGTATTATGTTTCTGCAGTTTTAGATACATGATGTAATAGGGGATATTTGTTGTAACCTTCCCTTTGCAATGAAAACCAGTTTACCGTGCTTCAAAAAAAAAAAAAAAAAAAAAAAGGTTGTGATTTGAATGCTGATCTATGCAGGTGTGACATTGAAGAGAAGAAGGATGAAGAAGAGAGCACCCTGAATGAGGGAGAAGCCGCCGTGGCAGTAGCTCATTCAAGGAGGTTGGTTGAAAGCGGAGTCCGTGCTTCAGACATAGGAATTCTCACGCCATACGCTGCTCAGGTATACGCTCTTATTGTTGATCTTGTCTCGGCAAATCAGTCTGACAGAATAAAACTTTGTCGACACGTGGAGTAAATTTCAAGAGCAATAATGGGATACTTGAACCACAAGACAATTTTGGCAAAAGAATGAGAGAGAACAATTTCTTGCATATTCCATACCCAAAAAAACAATTTCTTGCATATATAATATACATCAACAATGAGCTTTTAGTTGATCACCGAATAAAAGAAACTGTTTTTGCCATCTTTGAAGGTTGTCTTGCTGAAGATGTTGAGAAGCAAGGAGGACAAGTTGAAAGATGTCGAAATATCCACTGTTGATGGCTTCCAAGGTCGAGAAAAAGAAGCCATTATCATATCAATGGTCCGCTCAAACTCGAAACAAGAGGTGCTATTTCTTATACATTTGGATGCCGTACTTAGTTGAGACTCGTGAATAGCTAGCTTATTGTCTTTTGCTAAATGTTTCGAAATGTTCCTCTGTTAAAATGCTCAGGTGGGTTTTCTGAGCGACCGTAGAAGGATGAATGTGGCCTTGACACGGGCAAGGAGACACTGTTGCCTGGTTTGTGACTCAGAAACAGTTAGCAGTGATCCATTCTTGAAGAGATTGATTGAATATTTTCAGGAGAATGGCGAGTATCTCAGTGCTTCAGAGTATCAAAACGAGTGAGCTGTACTATCTGTTTTTGTTGGGTTACTGATAATTTTGGCTTGTGGGTCGAATTCCTTTAAATAAAACACTAATCAAGTTCTTGATATTTGGCTTTTATTGTCTGGGAGAGCACGTTATGGTGGAGTTACAGTAGAAATCTGTCAAGTAGAACATGGCTTGAAATATGAGTTTCGCTTAGAGTTGAAAGATGAGATGGAGATCAGTGCATCACTAGAATGCTCTGACAAAACACTCTCGTCTAGACCAAGATTTGAATTATGATAATGTAGAAGCAGCATCGTCGTAACTGTACAGTTATATTTCCTCCATGATAATTTAGCAGTTTCGAGAATTGGTTATTCCTAATCGAGGCCTGAAGAGTAGTGATCATCTTTTGTGTCCACTTTGGATCAAGCTCCGGATCAAAGGGATAAAAAATTGCTTACTCACATGCGACCAAATCCGCAATAGAGGTGTGCATTATTTGCCGACCCAAACGGCTACTATAACATTATTTACCCACCCAAACGACTACTAAAGATGCATGCGTTGGGTGTACGGATATAAACTGGTTGGGATCCAACAGTACAACAATACGAACATGATACCATGGCAAACCGCGCACGACACATGAATGCAGCTCCCTCAACCTAAGTCATAGCCCAGCAAGGGGGCCTTCAACCTTATGCTAGTTCAGCAAGGGTTCCCCAACCAAAAAATAAGTCAGTGATGAGCGAAGGACTCATTGCAGAACACATTCTATTCGTTTTATAACAAGATCTAACCATATAAACGCTAGCAAAAGGCACAGAAGCGCCACATTTCAACACTTAGAACACCCTGTTACATGGACTAGTGTCACACCCTCGCTGATGCGAAGCGAGGATGACGTGCGTTTGGGAGTTCCTGCGAACGTGAGGGCGAGCGAGCGCGTTGCAAGGACGAACGAGCGTCAACGAGAAACGTTACGCGAGGATTTGAACACGAGTGAGGCACGTTGCAAAGGCGAGCAAATGTTTACGAGGCGAGACATGTTGCGTTAAGACTTGGATGTGCGAGACATGTTCCAAGGCTTACGAGCGTTGTCATGAGCAAAGACAATAGTAAAGATGCGCGAGGCATGATTAACGTTATATTTGGATTTAGACGTGAGCATGTTGCGTTTTAAAGGCCAACGAACATTGCGAAATTCCTAAGTATTGGCTAGCGAAGACCGATGATGTGCTTTCTTGGGTTCGTGTTAAGTTTGGTTCGTTTTGATTTTCGTACGGATAAATGGACTACTTGAGGAGGGGTAACGGTTGTTCCTGGCAGATGGGATTTTTGTTGTCATCTACTATGGGGAAAAAAGGTATCCTAAGATCAAACTCAAGCCAAAGTTCGTAGCATTGTTCCCCATATTTTGTGCCATGTTTTAGGGCTGGGGTTGAACATTAGGAAGCATAGAAAGGTCTTGGTTTGATGGTGGTTAAAGACGAAATGTGGATCGGGTTCGTTGCTAAGGAAATGTTAAATCGGGTTTGTAAAGTTCGAAGTCCAAGTTGGGATTGCAGCTTGGACAGGCCTCGTACGAAGTTAAAGAGAAAAGCCCATCAATTGAGGTGGATTGATGAAGGAGTCGTTGGAATAAATCTTGCGAGAAGATTTGTGAAATATATCGTCGCGGAAGATAAATATGAAGAAGATATGATCATGAAAAAAGTTTGACAAAGATATTGTTTGAGTTAAAAGATATTGTTGTTGGTGGTAAATTTATATGATGATATTGTTGTGTGTCTTGCGGATCCTTGAGTTTGACCCAAAAAAAATAAAATACGCAAGGTATGTGTTGCCTTGTAAATTCATGAGATTTCTTTGTATTGTTGAAAAAACAATAAAATATTGATCTTTTGATCTAAGTCATTATTGTTTGATTGTTGGTTCATTCTTGTTGATTGTGTAATTCATTTGTGTTTATTAAAACATAAAAACGAGACACACATTGTTCGAAAAACTTTCGTTGAGTAAAACAAGTGCATGAAATGCTTAAGGAAGATGTTATTGGCTGGTTTATAGGGGATTGACACATCACAAGGATGAGTTTATCGCAAAAAATTTAGGGACGGAATCAACCCTGTGATAACTAGTCAACATGACATGTTTGTGCTCAGCACAGAGGTTCATGAACCCGATACGGCTTTGAACTTCCATGAACAAAATATGGGCAGAACATGCAAGCCAGTTGATATCTTGAAACATCACTTGCAATACAACAAAACGAGTGATGGTGCATAGTATCAACACCATCACGGCTAACCAAAAGGCTCCCTCGACCCTAGACTCTGGATGTGCGAGGGTCCAGCGATTACAAAACAGTATCAACCAAGCAGGCTGATCAACGAACACAAGGCTTCTTCGCTTTCATCATATTTCTCCATTTGTCCTTGAGGTCTTCTGGGGTTCGGCCTTCATGGAACACAGATTTTCCGAACTCCCAGATAGTTGTCCATGGAATAGCTTTACCATCCCCTTCTGCAAACCTAGCGATCCCTTCCTGCAACAAATGAAAGAGAAACGATTTACACTCGAGAAACAATAACAGCTACCGCGGCTAAAAGTAGCTTGGTTATTGAACTAAAGTATAAACTAAAATTACAAGTCCATTTCGTCATATTTTTCCAGATGTCATGAATTCTGAAATTGCCTACAAGACCAATTATAGAATGACCATCAAAGTGAATCCTGTAACATCCCTCGTAGATATAGAAGAACATTGTGGCAACATTCTCTACAGCATCACAGGGCCATAAAACAGACATTTGAAACTACTTAACGCATAGTGAATACAGTGAACAAGTTTCACTGAGTGCAAAGAAGTTATTCATGACGATCAAACTAGAATACTTGTTCATGACATAGGAAAGAAATTGCTAAGTTCACTACTACAAATTAGAATACTTCTTCAGGACAATAATGTGCAAGTTCTATACATGAGAACTAAGGTAACAGCATGTACCTTCAACGTTTTCTCTTCCTCAGCACTCCACGGAACTTTCTTGCGCTTCAACTGTGGAAATGCTTGGTATGATCTGCAAGTGCAGACAGACTTATATCTACATTTCCAATGTGGCATTCATCTGGCTAAGATAGTAAAAAATATCGGAGAACGCTAGAGTACGTCCTGGATTCCCACGTGAAGGAATTATAAGGACTATCTCCTTGGTAGAAGAAAAAAGACAGGGCAGCTGGAATAAGAGTCAAATATCAAGATGAAATGGGAGAGACAAGACGAAGTAATCACAGACCCAATAAAAGGAACTTACATGTGATCTTTTCGCTCTCTGCCTACCATAGAGTGTCTGCACGAACTAGAAATTTCACCGTAGTTATTCATAGATCCATCTGGAACACTAGTCGATTCAGAAATATCAACTGTTGACTGAACAGGATTCGCTTGCTTTGGAAACTCCATCTCAATTCCCGCCCCAGCATCTGCCTGCCTTGCAAGGACAGCATCATCATTGCCTTGAGAAGATTCAACAGTTTCACAGCAGTGATCAACTTGGACACTATTATGGCGTCCGATAGCACAAGGACCATGAACACCCACCCGATGTTCAAGGACGGGTGTTTCATCTCCAAGAGACTTGATATCGGTTTCACGACAGTGGTCGACTACTGGACCAATCTCTTGCTGCTTTGACCCACCGGAAAGCTGTTTTTCATTGACCCCGAGATTATCTCTGCTTTCTTTGAGTCCATATGATGGTGCGTGGATCGCTTTCAAGTTAACTTCACCAACAGGTGTCATTCCACTAGCAGAAGGTGTGGAAGACCCATGTCGATGGATGCCTCCTTCATGCATGGTAGATTTGTTGACATGGTCCTGCGCATCCATTTCATCTGGATTTGCTATCGATTTTCCTCGGGTGGAGTCGTCGAGATCTACTCCACTAGAATGATATTGTGGTTGAGAGCTTCTAGTTCCATCAATGAACAGGGACAACTCCTTCCTTGCCAAAGATGCCTTCTTCTTAGCTTTATCGTAGTCGGCAATTGCATCCATATATGCACAAAAAGGGCAGTAGAAATTGCCATTGTTATCACAGGTGAGTGGACAGCACAAACATCTGTCATGTATTACTGTTTCGCACCCATTGCCACTGCAAATTAATATTTCCCCACCCTCATTGCACATCATACAAAGCTTGTTTCCCGTCCCATCCTTGCAATCCTTGTCATCCTTGCTTCTTTCGATATCACCTTGATTTGCCATGTCTTTGGTTGCAACTGATTCTTTACCAGACAACACAACATTTGCTGGTCTTGGATCAGTAAGCTCATCCTCTTGGTTTTGAACAACGATAGTTCTCTGGTCTTCATCTGAACCAGAATCATCTAATTTGTTTGTCACGAGGTCCTCAGAACGAGCAGCACATTCATTCCCTGAAACCATATCCATGGACACAGTTTGCTGATCATCAACATTTTCAATGCTGTCCACGCTGCTCAGGGAGTCCCGCGGAGATATTCCATCAGTCAAGTCAGTCCTGTCTCTTTCTGAAGCAGAAGAGATTGATCTTGGTGAGTTTTCCTGCAAAACTTCACCATCACTGGCCTTCATCGCAGGGGCCTCATCAACACCAGCCAAATCAAGTCTTGATCTACTTTTTACTTCCTTTCCATCTTCGGCATGGATCCTTAAGTCACGATTCTTGTCAACCAGCAATCCGCAAGCTGCCTTCATGGAATCCGGAACAGAAAAGGTACCTTGCAGTATTGCGTCCTTCAACTGTTCAAAGAGAAAGCAAGAAAGGTAAAAAGGAGGACTTGCACAAGCAACTGCAATAGATTTTTAATGGCAATCAAATGTAAGAGACCGAAGAAGCTTTCAACTAAACCTTCTCCAACATGCATTTAGGTAAGGAAGCTTTTTTACGCTCAACAAAGGAATGCACATCACGTTTCAGCTGCTCCGTTACAGGCCTTCCAGGATTCGAAAGAAGTACCTAGAAATTAAAACAGCACTCAACCAACTTCAAGCAGCTGAAAAGAAGAAATCGACAATCATGAACTTTTTTAATCAGTTACTGAGGTTCATCCTTATTCACTAACCCGAAGTCTATATTCAATTCCTTTTTCCAGAAAGGAACTTACTGTATCAAAAAGAAAAAAGGCTGCTCGAATTACCTCCAGCGATAGACAATTGAGAACATCTACACAGCTATTAGATGAATCCAGTCCGATCCTTGAGTGATTTTCAGTGATATCTTCAGTTTCTGATCCATCAGAAGGAGCAAACAATTCTTCCAAACATCTCAATGCAAGCACTTCTCTGCCATCCTTATCCAAATAGCCAAACAATTCTGGGCACCTTTCGAACCAATCTAGAAGAACAAAATTTGATGGGTGCTTGATCAAACAAAGCAGAAATGCTGTAAAGACTAAACCCCTAAGTGGTTTCTTACCATAGAGATCTGATGCATTCAGTACTCGACACAACGCTCCAAGAACCCAAGACCAAGCAACCTTGTTAGCAGCTGCTGCCTCATCATCCATTAAAACAACCTACAAGTTTTAGTCAGCTTCTGTACTTACTCCTGATGCTGTTTACTTCTTCGCATATGTTAACTTGGGTGTAGAATTTTATTGGAACAGGTTTTAACATCCACTCGTGTAACGAAATTTCTTCTGGCCCCCCTATGGACTTATCTAACTTGTACTGAAGTTGCTCTGTAAGGTTTTGATGTTGTTATCTCTTGATTAACATGAAGATCTATTACCTTCGAGGCCCATGGCTTGCCACAACAATTGAAGAATTATCCATGTACACTACGTATATGTTCAATTCACAAAAGGCTCAACTTACAGGAAGAATGCAATTACTCAAAGATGGTCACAAAGTGAAAACACACCCTCTAGGGTCTCACAATCACATCACTAAGTGAAAACATAAGCATAGCAAGCCACTATCCAGTCCAGTCCGTCCTCATAACGAACATGACCCTAAGGGCACATGCCCTCTATGCAATGTCCCCAAGATGGTCAGCAAGGAATCACGTCCTCCAGCACATTACACCACTAAACCAGTAGTTAGTTCATATTGCAAACAACGTTCAAAATATATATAGGTGATCAGTAACGATGTTTCGTTGTTCATAATACAAACTCCATCATTCCTCAAATCAATCCAAGTTTCCAGCACAAAACTAAACCATTTTGGAAATTTTACAGGCCGTCTTTCTACCTCATATTGAAACGCTATTTCTTGCTGCATTGTTTTCCATAAATTAACACACATAATCTACCTGACAACTACCCAAAATCGATGGATGAAAAAAAACTTGAACTTGAACCACCATTGTCCAGTCCTCTTATGACATACAACACGGTTCCTCTCAGACATCATCTCGAGTTTGAGTCATGTGAATGATAGAACGACATAAGGGGAAATTTCCCCATCATGGGCGGGTTCTTTGTTTTTCCTAGCTCTAACCCAGAAAGAGGGCATGGTTTCAAACAAAAGGCTCACTTGAACAGCACAAAGTTGGCAAAAGCTGGAGCTTTAACCCAACTTTACAAAGTTCTTGAGCTGAGAACCAACCACTACTATAGAACTCAAATCACACAGCCCAACAGAACCCAGTTCGCCACCAACATGGACACATTGGATAAGGCCAAAAATACAAAAACACAGAAATGGAATCGGAGAAATAGGATTCCCATTCTTGTACACAAACGAGTTGTCGATCGAACTGAAGCAAAAACCCTAGAATGTGAAACACAGAACAGCACAGCACAGAACAGAGAGGGAATGGGAGATACCTGGAAACCCCGATGCCGATTTGGCTACACCAACAAGGAGCTATGGCCTGTGAGGTGAAAGTGTCACAGGGAGAATGGATTTGAAGGTGATTGGCGGGGGTGGTGGGTTAACCAATGGTCATCATGGGAAATCGAGTATTAGGGGTCAAGTCAGTCTCAGGAGAGTCTTGTCAAGGTTTTTGTCCCTTAGCATCCATATTGGTTGGGTCTTTTTTTTTGGTGGGGTCTTTTAAAATTCAAATTACTATTTTGTCTTAATTTAATAGTAAGGATTTATATTTTGTCTTTTTTATTTTGAGATGAATTTAAGAAAGAAAATAAAAAAAGAAAGAAATAATTTGATTATATTAATATAAATTTATTATCAAATAAAAAAATAAAAAAAATATTATATTAAAATTAATAAAAAAAATTATAATTAAATTAAAACAAAAATAATATTGTATAAATCCAATTTGATACAAGAAAAAAACTTCAAAATGATGAATTTTTTTTTCATTCTATTTGAAGACTCTATATTTAAATTGATCATCTTTTTATTTACATCAATATCGTACATTAGTTTCATTCATCTTCCCAATCATTTCTCTCCTCTTCCTCCTCTATTTCTAATAGAAAATTATTCTTTTGGAGGGAAATTAATTTTAGAGGGAATCAATAATCTAATAATCTAAACCAATCTAGGTTGATCTACTAATGTTCGATTCAATCTTTTTTTTCAAAATCTTGGGTTCGAATCCCACTAGTCTCAAAATTCAGGTGGGTCACATCCGTTGGCTTCGATCAAAACTTTACGGTGAGGACATCTTATCAGTGTCCGAAAGATTAGTCGAAATATACACGAACTGATTCGGACACCCTCTGTCATCGAAAAAAAATCTAATAATCTAATTTTCATTATGAACACAAGAGCACCATAATCTCAAAAATTTTCAAACCTCTCAAAATTAAATTTGTAATTGAGATTTTTTGAGTTTTTCAACGAACGATCAATGTGGAAGCTCTGAAAAGATCGAGAGCGGCCAACTCTAGCTCCTTGACAAGAAGTACAAGGATGCATGTCATATTCAAGTGGTAAAAGCTAGATTTTGATCGTGCATAATGTCATTCTGTTAAAATTTGTGAATATTATTGATTCGTTGTATTCGGTTGGTTTTAATATATATGTAATATTTTTTTAATAGTTTTAATTTAGTTGCTAACATTATTTTTTTGATAAATTTTTTATATAAAATCAAAAATAATTATTCTTTATTATCGTATCTTCACTATCTCCTCTCTCAATTCATACGGTAAATTTCATTATCATTAAAAAATATTGTTTCTTTTTCAATTTCACAAAAATTTCATACACATATAAAATTTCGTATCGTATCAAATGGTTGTATCTAATATGCGATGGGGAGTATTTCTTGTGCCCCAAATTAATTGAAATGGTTTCTTATTTGGATTGTCTCAAAATAAATGAAATATTTTCTTATTTAAAAATTATTTAATGAAAAATTATCAAAACATCTATATTTTATATTACATCAATCCGTTCCAACATCATTCCTCCTTTTTTTCAATTTCTTTCTCCGACACACTCATAAGGGCTAATAAATCATTTCCTATACAATTTAAAGTATATATAAATTTTCATACCGAATCAAACGTTTCAATTAAATTAAAATAAAAGAATATAAGGGTTAAATTAGTGGATATGAAAGAGCCACATACATAAATTGGGATTGATTTTTTTCTTGTGTCATGGTTGATGAAGTGCCAAAAAATGGCATTACTTGCATGAAAAAAGTTATTTCATTAGAGTGCATTAAATTGGGTATGTTGTTATATTATAGTTTTGCCATCTGATATAACCATCTCATTAGATTTGCTGTCAGAGGAGAGCAGGAGGGAGCTAAAACATTTCGAAGGAGGAGTTATTGAGGTAAATTTTGATCGATATTATAAAAAAATTAAATATTATTTTATATATATTTATTATGAAATATCAAATATATTATAAATCATGTATTTTTATACGATGATGGTTACAAGACAATCGTGTATCGTTAGATATAAAAATGAAACTTATCAAAATATCTATTGAATATTGATTTTTTAAAATGTACAGTAGCATTTTTTTGAAACAGAAGAAGCATAATATTTTTCCATTTAGACTATTTCAAATAACTTCCAACATTTTTTTTGATAAACTTTTAATCTATCAAAAATACTTCATTATCTTTTCTCTCATCTGATATAATAAATCTCATTGTCATTATATAAATCTAGATTTTCATCCAAATCCATAAAATTCAATACATGTCTTAATTTTTGTATGAGATTAAACGATTACATATAATTAAAAATGAAAAGAATATTTAAAACTCTTAAACAAACATCAGAGAGTGGGTAAGAGAGAAAAAAAAGAAAAAAGGGTAGTGGGTACATGTGGAAACAAATTTTGATTTCGCTTTTATAAAACTATAGTAAAAGATTAAATTTTATATAATTGGATATTTTAATGTATGATAGTGATATAATTTTATTATATCATTGAGAAGAAAAACTAACCCTTTCAAAATGAGTGTTAATATACAAGATGTGAAATTATTATAAATATATTAGGATGGAAGGAGTGATAGAATTATTCTCCCTTCATCTTATAAATGACACTATTGATAGTATTCCCTTCGTCTTAAAAAGATTATAATTTTTTTATTGGATACAATAACGATATAAATTTTGATCGATATTACGGGATAATCAAACGTTATTTTTTAAAAAAATATCATAAAATATCAACGATAGTAAATGTTATATACTTCAATCTGTGATTAATAAAAAATATAAATCATATCGTTTATATTAATAACGAAATTTCTCAAATTACGTACAAAATAATACATAAAACAAACGTTCTAATAATTATGAAACGACGATAATATATTTTGAAACGTTTGATTTTTATATCATATCAATTATATTCAAATATGTGTCATTAATTATTCATAACAAAAAGGTATATGCAACATTTTTATAGTCTTACAAAAAACGTACCCAAATCGTCAGGCCTTAGGTAGACCAATCAAGACAACTTATGAGTGATTTGACTGGATGGAATAACCAAATCTCGTTTTATACAAATATATCATAAAATATTAATTATAATATAAATATTAATATTTATTTGGATAAATTGGGATCGCAGTAAGTAACTGCAGTCCGTAAAAAAAAATAAAAAAAAATCATGTGAGTTATGTTGTTTCATAATATCACAATAAGATTCCTCAAAATATATAGCGGATTTGGTCATCTTGGAGAGTGTTTCGTTTATCGCTTCGACTACAAAGGATTTCTTAGGTTTTGAGTAATGGAGAGGAGTTTAAGTTTGATCAACATCACCACTCTCCAAAGCTCAGATCGTCTTAACTTGACATTGCAAGTTGATTAGGAGCGATGTGAGGACTTAATCACCATGTTTTAACACACTAAACATGATATGATTTCATGGCAACCCACTCACTCTTTAAAGTCTACCAAACGTGTCTCCCATTTTCCCGACTCCAAACTCCACAAAACCTAAGACACCAAACATCACAAAGACAAGACAACACACATAACCCCCTTCCATGTTATTTTGCCTCCTTTTTTCCTAGGAGCATAACAGAAGCAATAACCTAGCTAGACGACATGAAGCTTGGATCATTATGTTCCTTCAAGACCAAGCTAATGGAGCCGTACACCAAACTTGTATCCTCCATCACACTCAAGTTCGACAACCGCCCCCCTATAATTAGAACTACCCCAAGTTTCCAACGACGACGATTCAGACCTACCAGAACAGTTAGGTTCAGAAAGCCATTCTCGCTCCGCTTCCCTGGGTGTCATCCCGGAACCAAGCTCAAGTTCAGGAGACCGAGCACGAGGACAAGGTTTCGTGTCCCTAGGAGGAGGCGTGACGAGGTGGTCAGACCTAAGGGGGACCGGTTCGGAGACAGGATAGGAGAGTTGTTGTCGGCGTTCAAGTCAATGAGGCGATCAACAGAGTTGGAGCATCGAGTGGATAGTATGTCTGATGTCGGGCATGCCAAGGATCCGTTCCCATCTCCCATTACGCCGGCTTATGTGAGGAATGGTCGGGCGAACGAGGAGAGCTCGGATGGGCTCGATGAAGTGGAGGACGCGTGTAGGAGCTTCGAGAATTACTTGGTTGAGATGATCGTCGAGGAAGGCAAGTTGAGGGACTTGATGGATGTGGAAGAGCTTCTTCAGTGCTGGAAGAGCCTTAATAGTCCTGTCTTCATGGACTTGGTGAGCAGATTCTATGGAGAGCTTTGCAAGGATCTCTTTTCTGGAGAGTATGAGATTGAGACCGAAATGTCGGGCTCGATCGGTTAATGATTTTCCATTCGTCTTCTTCGGATGTGCTCATGTTTTTCCCTCTTTTTTCGCATATGCTTTCTGGTCAATGTTTTTGTTGATTTCCATCAGTAGAAACTGATGCAGCCAATCTTTTGCATCTGTTCGAATAGTTAAAATCTTCATAATTGACAAGATCAAGAACAAGGGTGAAACCAACGAAGAACAGGATGATCTTTTTGGCTTCATGATCAACAAGAACTTTGGCAAAGGCTTTGCATCTTTATCACTGGCATGTAGATGACTGCAAACATGTATGAGAAAACAGTATCGCTACATTCGTCCAGATCCAAAACCAAAAGCATACATTTCATCATAAGAAAGTCAAAAATTAAGATCTCTCACATACCTTGACCACCATTAGCGACGAATGCGACATCCCCTGGTTTTCATTGTAAATGTCGAGCAACAACTCCGCTTGACTTGATATATGAAATGTCCAGCAATAGATATGTCTGGATACTGAGTACTGTCAGAGATTGCCTCCAGCTCCAACGTTTGCAACTAAAGAACTTTTGGTCTGATCACAGACACCATCAAGGCCGACTCTTCCTTAAAGGGAAGGGTTGACTGGAACACAGCGCCTGGTTGCCTATGAGCCAATAGACGATAAAATCAAAGTTCTGGTTCATCATGGAATCCTTACAGCAGGTGCCACACTAAAACGAATCGTCATAACTTAAATATCCACTCTCTAGAGGCCGTCTTTTGGTCAGTTCCAATCAGAAAACTAACCTTCCCTGCTGATTTGTAAACAGCACTCTGCTCATTGAATTCTAAATCCGAACCCTGTAAGAGTTTCAACACCAGAATGCATTCCAAAACCTTTTGATCTAATGCAAAATGAGGCGCCCACTCCCACAACATGAAAGAGCGATAGTTGAATCGACCGTTGAAAGAGCGATAGTTGAAAAACCAACTATTCTCCAAAATTTTGCTACGGTCACTATCATCATCACCACAGCGGAAGATGAAATCTCCTAGGTCATGGAGCAAATCTCCCATGCAGTAAACGGAACTATTACTCCCAACACATAACCGATCAACAAGACGAGCATCTAGACCTCCTCCATCCATATAACAATATCCTCATCTCGTCGACACTCATAAGAACACTGAAACCTTTCTGAGCATCTAGGTAACCTGAGGCCCCCTTTCCGGCATAGACAAAATCATCTTCAACCTTTACACACGACTGAGCAGGCGACTTATCCACTCAGCCGTCCACATTCTCCAATTATCCCTTTAGCGGAAACCCAATCACAGCATGCCATCTTCTTTGCTTTTGACGTCCCAATCAAATTGAGTGCTGCTACTTAGGTGTTCCACTAGTTAAACAAATTCAAACAATATGGAAAGCCAAAATGAATCACCAATAGTCATTACAAGAACACTTCCCGCCCTCAAACCTATGAAATCTGGTGTAGTCCCTCACGATAATAACTCGCCCGGTGCACTTTGACATAAACTTGATCGCAGTGTGGCAATCACCACACATGCGCAAGTTCTTCATAACCCGGATGGGCCTTTCTGGAGGAAAGGTGATCAATCCAAACGCAACAGCTAACCGTTCACTGTGATACTTGATCGCTTGATTCTTCTCATGGTCATCTACTCGTTGCAATACAAAGCTCGTGTCAGCTACATACCCAGCACGCTCCATTTTCTCACCAAGTTCCTCCAGCTTCCGATATATTTGCTCGCATTTCGGATGGCGTTTCTCCCCTGCAGCAAATGTGTGGATTTGGGTTCCTTCCTCGACCCAGCTCAAACCTGTCTCCTTCTTCACCCCTCTGTCTCTAAGCATCTTCCTTGCCTTCGCTGCTTCCTCGAAACGTCCTGCAGCAGAATACGCATGGGATAAAAGCATGTACATGCCTGAACCCACGGGTTCCAGCTCGAAAATCCTGTCTGCTACATAAGAAGCTAGATCAGTATCTTTATGGAGCCGACATCCGGTCAGGAGAGCTCCCCACACCGACTCTGTCGGTTCTATTGGCATATCGTTAATAACTTTGAAGGCCTCTTGCAACTTTCCAGCACGTCCAAGCAAATCTACCAGCGAAGCATAATGCTGATGCTCGGGTTCAATCCCGTGTTTCTTCATAAGATCGAAGTAACGTTTTCCCTCGTCAACAAGACCAGCGTGACTGCACGTGTAGAGCACGCACAAGAAAGTGATGAAGTTCGGATTAATCCCGACTTCTCCCATCCGATCGAACAAATCCAACACTTTCCTGGTATGAGCATGCTGCGCGCACGCGATCATCATCGCGTTCCACATCCCCAAGTTCTTGACCACCACCTCATCAAAAACCCTATAAGCATTCTCAACAACACCACACTTCGAGTACAACGATATCAACGAGCTCCCGACAAAACACGACGAATCATAACTCAACTTCACAATCAACCCATGAACCTGCCTCCCTAACTCCAACATCGTCCCGCACCCGCAAACCTGAACCACGGACGTCAAAGTAAAATCATTAACCTCCAAACCCTCCTGCAACGCCTCCCTAAACAACCCCAACGCTTCCTCGGTCTCCCCCGCCTGCCAGTACCCATAAATCATCCCGCTCCACGACACCACATTCCTCACAGGCATTTCATCAAACACCTTCCGTGCATCCCTTACCTCCCCGCACTTCCCATACACATCCACCACCGAGCTGCCGACAAACAAATCCGCCACATACCCACTTCCCAGCACAACCCCATGAACCATCCTAGCCACCTCAACCCGGCCGATCACCCCGACCGCCTTCGCCACGCTAGGGTAGATCCTATCATCGCCCTTCCCACCCTCCCTCATCATATCCCTAAACCCGTCCAAAGCCATAATGGGCATCTCGTTCTGAGCGAATGCGGAGATCATGGAACTCCAAGTTGTGTTAGATTTGAAGCGGGTGTCGTCGAAGATGCGGCGGGAGAGGTGAGGGAGGTGGGATTTGGAGTAGAAGTTGATGAGGTGGTGGGAGACGAGTGGGAGGAGGTTGAGGGAGGTTTTGATGATGTGGGCGTGGAGTTGGAGGCCGTGGGAGAGGGAGCGGGTGCGGGTGAGGGTGACCAGGTGGGTGCAGAGGTTGCGGTAGTTTGATTCAAAGGAGGATTGTGTGTAGGGGTTTTGAGGGGTTTGTGGGTGCATGGTGAGGGACAATGGGGATGGTGGCGGAGCATACGCGTCTGCGGTGGTTAATGAATCTAGGTGGTGTCTTTTTTTTTTTCTTTTTTTTCTGACATTGAAGTGGCGTCTTTAGGTTATTTTGAAATATTCCCCCGTCCGATGTATTAGATTGAGCAATTCTATATTTATTAGTAATTCTCATTTTATATTAAATTATATTTAATTGTTTTTTAATTTATGTTAAGTTGAAATATATATCTTATATCATTATTGATGTTTCATCATAAATTTGTAAAAAATTATTCTCCCGTCCTAAAAAAGTTACACTCCTTGTACACATAACCTAAAAAAGATGACGCCATTACGAATGATTCGCAGGACAAACAAACGATATTTTTTATAAATTTATTGTGCAACTTAAACGTAGTATGTCACGAACTATGACCATGTGACAAAATGATATTCGTATAATATCGTTTACTAATAAAAAGTAACGCGTCGAAATGCGTAATAAATAGTATAATTATAATATAACGTTGTAACTAATATGGGACGAAGAGAGTATGTTTGATCATCATATGACGCGTGTCAAACTTTATCTCGATATTTATGTAAAATCAAAACCTTCATTAGGTTGAAGTATGTTTTAAGGGCCGACTTGAAATATTTCAGTTTCGTGTTTTCGATTTAAATTGGATGAAATAAAATTGCTTATTTTTTTATTTAAAAAAAAGATAAAATGGAAATATAAACAAAAAATCATTAAAAATAATTTTCATTTTATTTGATGGGTTTAACGATTATGTTGATGACACACTAAGGTTAGATATATCACGAAAAAAATTAAGATAAATCCTACGTTTATAATTAATCCTCAGCAAATCAATAAATCAGATTAATCAATCTTATCTATGGATTTTGAGTCAATCCCACGCCAAATCAATCCCAAAAAGAATAGATTTAGGATTTCATACACTGTCGTACTTCATCATCGTCATCTTTACAGGTTACTCCGTTTCCATCTCCCTCTCCTCGATCTATAACCTGCTGGTCTCTCACATCTTTCTTCCATTTTCAGGTCCTTTGCAAGTTGATTTTGTTCTGGAAGGCAACCATTGTCCTTTTCATAATCCACTTGCGAGACCTCAAACAGATGTTACCTCTGATCGTTGTTTTGAGGCATGAAATTGTTTCATGTCAGATGAAATCGTTGGGGAAGATGAAGATAAAATGATGGACGACACAATGAAAGATGATAACATTGGAAGCAATGCTAGGCCTCCTCATTCGATCGTTGTTGGAGATGAAGATATTCGTTTTCTACAAATGGATGGAGAAATCAAGTTTTAACTTGATCCTATGTCTTCCCTTCATCCATCAGATTTTGATCCAAGTGTCTTTGATGATCTCCTTTGCAAGAGTACTACATGATCTTTAAGATTCATCATTGCTTGATCCAAAATTTCATGAAATTCATCAAATTTTAACTTAAAATTATATATCTTTATATATTAAAATACAATATTAATATATATTTATTTATAATCATCAAAATATATGAGATTGAACAAAAGCTTATGTGTATGCCGAGTGAAACACAATGTGCACCATAATTAGGACCATAAACATAAGCTATTTAATATTCGCGATGCGCTACTTCATATCCGTCAAGACTATACAATATTTGAGATGAAAATACATTTTTCTGTTAAATATTTTAAGAGGGATGGATGACAAATCCACTCATAATGTTCCACTCACAAAAGAAACAAAAGATGGTACACTCACAAAAAACAATGGAAGATGCTCGATAGATGTCAAATCTCATCTTTTTATAAAAGGAACAATGCTCCTTCTTTCAATGTACTGAAAAAATTCTCTCGAAAAGATTTTTTGAATATAACAAAGTGTATGTGTATTTGTAGCGTGTGTATATTGACATGGTGATTCTTCTAATTTACGAGACACATTGAGTTCATTTGGTTTTATTACAACACGTTATCAGCACGAGTTAAGCTCAATCCAAGTTCGTCTCAGATCTCATTTATTTACCGTAGAGGTAATTCAGATGAGATATTTCAGTTTCATATTCTACATAAAAATTTGTTTTATACTGTTCATATATTCTGTCGGACACTGTTAATGCATTGTAGGTACTGTTCATGCACTGTTTATAGTCTGAAAACGAACTATTCACAGTCTGAAACGAACTGTTCACAGTCTGAAAATGAACTGTTCACGAAGTCTGAAAAAATACTATTCACATAGTCTGAAAAAAACTATTTTTGTACTTAAAAAAATAATATTCATTAAGAAATTTAGTAATTTTTATAATCTACTAATTATTATTATATTTTTAGAATGGTCAAACTTATCAATCTGGAGATTACTGCTCTTGACATATTAGGAAATAATTATTTGACATGGGTTTTGGATGTTAAGTTGCACCTTGTCGCGAAAGGACTCGGTGACACCATAAAAGATGAAAATGAAACGTCCCAACAGAACAAAGCAAGAGCGTTGATTCTTCTATGCCATCATCTCCATGAAAGTCTGAATATTTAGAGGAAGAAGAATCTCTAATATTATGGAACAATTTAAAAGTAAGATATGACCACCACAGAACTGTAATACTACCAATCGCCAGAAGCGAATGGCAAAATCTCAAGTTGTAAGATTTCAAAAGTATTTCAGTATATAATTCTGAGGTATTCAGAATTACTTCAAAATTGAGATTATGCGGTGACAAGATAACAGATGAAAATATGCGCGAAAAGACATATACCACTTTCCATGCATCAAACATTACCTTACAGGCACAATATCGCACAATGGGTTTTAAAAAATTTTGCGATTTGATAGCCTATTTGCTTGTTGTTGAACAACATAACGAACAGCTGTTACAGCGACATAGAATTCGTCCCAGTGGATCTGTCCCCGTGCCCGAAGCATTTGTAACATATCCTGAAGGTAATGTTAACTCTTCTCGTGGGCGCGGATAAGGACGAGGCCATAGCCGAGGTCGTGGTCATGGCCGTGGATAAGGTCGTGGTCAAGGACGGGGACGTGGACAAGGTAATTACTTTATACCCCATAATAATTCGGGACCAAATAAAACAGAAGGAAAGTGAAAAAATACATGGGTTAATCCTGAGACCCATAATCAACAAAAACATTACGAAGATGAATGTTATCGATGTGGTGTGAAAGGACATTGGTCGAGAACTTGTCGAATACCAAAACATTTAGTGGATTTATATCAACAGTCCCAAGGAAAGGGTAAACAAGTTGAGACCAATCTTGCTATTCAAAAAGCAACAAACCCAGACAATGTTTTCTAGAATCAAACACTGTTAAAAGATGCAATGTCAAAAGATACAACTCATCTGGATGTATATGATTTTATCCAGTCAAGCATGCATCTTCGAGAAAAGGATGATCTTGATTAGTTATATGTAATTTTAATTTATTTATCTTGTATGTGTGTTCATTTATAGGAATAAAAATCATGTATTTCTGTTTGAATTGAATAAAAGGTTTGTGTGCTTATTTAAAATATTTACAGATAATTACAAATGGGAAAAAAAGATACATGCATAACGGATTGTGCCACGACTCATACTATTCAGATATTTCGCTCATTTAACATTAGTAAAAGCTAATGTTGGCAAAATCGCTGAAAACGCATACTTAATTGAGGGAACTGGAATAGCAAAATTAGTACTTCCAAATGGTACTAAATTTCTTATAAAAGATGCTTTGTATTCCTCAAATTTAAACGAAACTTATTGATTTTTAAGGATATACGATTAAATGGTTTCCATGAGAAAATAGAGAGCGAACAAGATAAGGAATATCTTTATATTACTTCAATAGTATCATGCCAGAAATATATACTAGAAAAACTCCCAATACTCTTTATTGGATTATATCGTACGACTATTAGAACAATTGAGTCGTATATTATTGAGAACCAGAAGTTCGCTAACAATAATGCCTTAATGATTTGGCATGAATGACTTGGTCATACAGAAACCAACATGATGCGCCACATTATTCAAAATTCAAATGGGCATCAGTTAAAGAATCAAAACATTTTAACAAGTCGTTATCTATCATGCGTAGCATGTTCATTGAAAAAATTAAGTATAAAACCATCCCCACTAAAAATTAATGTTGAGACTTCAGCATTTTTAGAAAGAATTTAAGATGGCATATGTGGACCTATCCACCCTGCAAGTGGACCATTAAGATACTTTATGGTACTGATTGATGCATCAACTAGATGGTCACATGTTTGTCTTCTTTCTACAAGAAATGTAGCTTTTGCAAGGCTATTGACTTAAATTATTAAATTACGAGCATATTTTCCAGATCATCCAATAAAAACAATTCATCTTGATAATGCTGGAGAATTTACGTCAGAAGCATTTAATGAATATTGTATGTCAATTGGTATTACGTTGAACACTCTGTAACTCATGTTTATACGCAAATAGTTTAGCTTAATCTTTAATTAAAAGACTCCAGTTAATTGCAAAATCATTGTTTATGAAAAACAAATTACAGACTACAGCTTAGGGGCATGCAATACTTCATGTTTTAGTCTATCACAAGTATTCACCATTACAACTCGTATTTGATCAAGAACCAAATATTTCACATTTATGAATTGTTTGGTGTATTGTATATGTTCCAAACGCACCACCCCAATTGGTATTATGATGGGTCCTCAACGTAAACTTGGGATATACGTTGGTTTTTGATTCTCCCTCAATAATACGATATCTCGAACCATTAACGGGAGATGCGTTCACTATAAGATTTGCAGATTGTCATTTTAATGAAAATGAATTCCCAAAATTAGGGGGAGAAAAGAAAAGAGAAGGAGCACATATTTCACCAAAAATTTGGGATTAAATATCATGAAAATCATCATTATTGTCCTCTAATGATCCCCGTACTAGTCAATCTGAACATGAAGTTCAAAGGATTATTCATTTACAGAGTATCGCAAATGAAATGCCTGACTCATTTACCGATTCAAAGAGGATAGTTAAGTCTTACATACCAGTTGTAAATACTCCTGTCAGAATTCCAATATGAAATAAATCCAATACTGACAACACTTTAGAAAAGTGTAAACCTCGCCTGAAGCGTGGTATACCTGTTGGTGCAAAAGATACAGTTCCTCGTAAAAGAAAATCGAAAGGTAATGATGTCCTCGAAGAAATCTTACCAATGAATAAATCTATAAAGGTGATTGATGAAAAAAAATGCTAACTAATGATGCTAATGAGGATACTATCGAGAAACAATCACTTACAAAATGAAGAAATCTCGATTAACTATGCTAATATGCATATTGTGTGGGATAGAAATGAAATCTAGATAGATGATATTTTTATCTATAATGTGGCATTAAATATCATGAATCCAAATGAGGATCTGGAACCACGTAGTGTGGATAAATGTCGACAAAGAAATGATTGGCCAAAATGGAAGGATGCAATTCAAGCAGAATTGGATTCTTTGGCTAAACGTGAAGTTTTTACACCAGTATTATAGACACCACAAAATATCAAACCGGTTGGATATAAGTAGGCTGTCTTTTGAAAACGAAATGAGAAAGGAGAAATTATGAGATATAACACGCGCTTAGTTGTTCAAGGTTTTTCACAAATACCAGGCTGTGATTATAATGAAACCTATTCTCCTGTGATGGATGGAATTACGTTTCACTTCTTAATTAGCATGGCTGCTAGAGAAGGATGTGATATACGTCTAATGGATGTTGTGACAGTATATTTATATGGATCATTGGATACTGGCATATATATGAAAATCCCTGAAGGATTTAAGATGTCAAGTGATACACAACCACGGAATCTGTACTCAATTAAATTACAACGATCATTGTATGGATTAAAAGAATTCGGACGAATGTGGTATAATCGTCTTAGTGAGTACTTGTTAAAAGACGGATATATAAATGACAAGATATGTCCTTCTGTTTTTACCAAGAAAATCAATTCTGGTTTTGTTATAATTGTCGTATATGTAGACGATTTAAATATCGTTGGTATTTCAGAAAAGATCATACAAATCGACGATTACTTAAAAAGAGAATTTGAAATGAAAGATCTTGGTGAAAAGAAATTCTGTCACGGCATACAGATTGAGCATTTGTCCAGTGAAATTTTTGTCCATCAATCGACATATACAGAAAAAATCTTATGTCGTTTTTATATGAATAAAGCTCACTCTTTAAGTATCCCAATGATTATCCGATCAGTTGATGTGAAAAAGGATCCATTCCGATCACAAGAAGATGAAGAAGAGTTACTTAGATCAGAAGTTCCATATCTTAATGCTATTGGTGCACTAATGTACCTTACTAATTGTTCAAGGCCTGATATTAACAACTAAAAGTCAATTTATTAACAAGATTCAGTTCTTCACTAAATAAAAGATATTGGAATGGAATAAAACAAATATTACGTTATATTACGGAACTACAGATATGGGTTTATATTATTCAAGAGAGATAAAATCATATCTCATTGGATATACAGATGCATGATATTTGTCTGATCCCCATAAAGCAAGATCGCAAATTGGGTATTTATTTACCTATAATGATGTGATAATTTCGTGAAAATCCACAAAGTAGACATTAACTGCTATATCTTCAAATCATTCCGAACTACTTGCTATTCATGAAGCAAGTCGAGAATGTGTTTGCCTTCGGTCTATGATCCATCACATTCGAAGTTCATGTGGATTATTTTCAATTAAAGATAACCCTACTGTAATATACGAAGATAATGCAGCATGTATTGTGCAGCTCAAAGAAGGGTACATTAAATATGATAGAACTAAACATATATCTTCAAAATTCTTCTTTACACATGACCTTCAAAAGAATGGAGATATAAATATCCAACAAATTCGATCCAGTGCGAACTTGACAAATCTATTCATAAAGACACTTCCCAAGATAATTTTTTATGTACTCAGACAGAAGATCGGGATTCGACGACTCAAAAATCTTCCTGGTTAAAGACATCTCAATAAAGTGAGCTACTATTGAGGGGGAGATTGTACTCTTTTTCCTTCGATCAGGTTTTTATCCCAATGGGTTTTTTCTGATAAGATTTTAACGAGACAGTTACATTCTCATTATCAGATGAGTAACATATTATTATTTTGTCATCCAAGGGGGAGTGTTAAATATTATAAGTGGGATGGATGACAAATCCATTCACAAAAGGAACAAATGATGCTCCACTCACAAAAAGCAATGGAAGATGCTCGACAGATACCAAATCTCATTTTTGTATAAAAGGGACAATACTCCTTCTTTCAATGTACTGAAAAAATTCTTTCAAAGAGATTTGTTGAATATAACAAAATATGTGTGTGTATTTGTAGAGTGTATATATCGATAGGATGATTCTTCTAATTTACGAGACACATTGAGTTCATTTGATTTTATTATAACACTTTCCAAAATAGATTAATTGGACCTCATCCCAAACCAACGTTACATTCCACTGAGTACTAGCTTTTGATTTGATCTACTTAGCGTATATTTTACCAAGAAAGAATACTTGTATCCGGGTTAGGTAGAGCTGAGAGATACTACTACTATAAGGTAACATGATTATACATAGCGGTAATACGTTTTCATCATTTTTTTTCTCTTAAGTATTTAATTTGTTATCCTTTGGAATTAGTTTGGTACTATTATTTATGCATTGCACCACTCAGTAAACTAATCAATTAGAGCAACTCCAATGGCTATTTCATTTTGGTATAACCATGGTCATATTTTTAATTTGAAGATGAATATTATAATTTTGTAATAATTTAACAATGTTTCTCCAATACTATCGTGCTATCTTTTAACATTTGGTTTGATGAATGGTCATAAACCTGCCTTGTGTATTTGGCGATTTTATTTTTTTTTCATTATTTGGGTCTCTTTTCAATATTGTGCTGATCGTTATCTCTTTTCAACATTGTGGACTTGCTAAAAAATGTCAAAAAGCATTTATATTGCCGAATTTGGCATCCAGTTCGGCAAAATCAAATTTTGCCATTGAAAATACCATCCCATTGGAATGATATATATTACAACTATTGCTAAATTTTGGCAATAGCAACCCATGTGATGATTCATTAAACCTGCTTTTACCTATACAAAAGACAAGAAAGGAGAGATTTCGCAATGCAATCCTACCTCAGTAGTAAACAACTCCTTCAATCATATGATCAGGGTGAAATATCCTATACTTGATGGGATTGAATATCCTATACTTGATGGGATTGAATGAGCTGTCTTTGGCTTTGCGGTGTACTGATAGCTTGTATACTTGCAACTGGTCCCAAGTCCCGACTTTCTAACTGCATTTTCTCAAGTCTAGTTCCTTTTCTTTCGAAGTGTTTTCTTGGTTGCTCGGTGTATATAAATAGCGGGATGCAATAACCAAAGGGATCACATCATCTAGCCTTACCAGTTACCACTTTTCAGTTCCTACAAATTAAGCATAACATTAGCATGGCGACCTCCCAGCTTGTTGGAACACTAGTTATCGTTAGCATCATCGCGGTGGCAGTGATGTCTATGTTCGCGGCCACTGCGACAGATTTTTGCAGTCTTGAGCAAAGAGATGTTGCCTATGAATGCACACCTTTTGCGGAGGACAAAGTAGATACCATCCCCCACTCTTGCTGTGAAGCTCTCAAGAAATTCGGGAAAACCATCAAGGATAAGGCGGACGCTGTCAAGGCATGTTATTGCCATCAATCTTCTGTAAGGAGCATCGTCAAAGAAGTTGACTTGGCTCGAGTGTATGCTCTACCTGACCTATGTGATACCAAGTTCGGATTCTCGCTTGATCTCAACTTCGACTGCTCCAAGTAAGTTAAAATCTACTACATCCATTTCTCCCTTGATGCCAATCGCAATCGACTGACACTTTCTATGCACTTTAATGTTTGTTGCAGGGCTGAATAAGTTGCCGAAGAAGATAGTATACTGCATCACATATGAGTTAAAATAAACGAGACCGATGTGCCTCGGACTGTGAATTGCTCGACCCTGTTGTCACTTCACTTTCCTCAATATATCATCAGTTCTGTAAAATCTATACAAAATCTGTATAGAGACCATATTAGGCTATTTGTGCTTCATTTTTTCCCTTCTTTTTTTTGGTGGGGGGGG